>JAODAL010001028.1:0-254548 GCA_025379985.1 Phyllomedusa bahiana | reverse complement strand
CCAAACCTTCCAGTACATTCGCTTGTACCATTCTTGTGAGTTTTGTATGTGTAAGTACTTTTTTGGGGAAGTTTCCCATGGGTTATTTTTCCAGGTAAAAATTCCTGAGATTCTGTGCAATCTGCTTTTAAAAAAAAACCGAATGCTGGCAGCTTATGTGGCTTTAAATTCATTAAGGGTTTAAAAATAAAAAAAATGCCTCTTAAATGTTAGCAGCTTTTAGTTAGTCGGGATAAAATATACTGTGTTGAGTAAAATTATTTATTAGATATTGTGTGTTACTTTTGTAAAAACGAGTCCCTAGGGAATCCGTCTGGGGAGGGGCTGAGAAACCCAGCAGGAAGTTTATTCCCTTCTGGCCTTATTTCATATGGGGACCGTTGCCCTCTTTGTTGTGGTGATCTTACCCCATTCTTGTAATGCAGGAATGGACAGATCCTCCAAGCAAAAGAATTATTGTTACTGCTCTCCACTCGGCCCAGAGTTTAGGATCTACAGTGGAGAGCTCCCTCCACTAATTCAGAATTCCCTAATAGGGTACAAAATGGGTTTTTTCAAACCCAGACAACCCCTTTTAATATCCTAGTGGTATCTATGTCCTCAGGGAAAAAAGTGTTTACCGAAAAGCAGATTCCCCAAAGGAAACTAATGATCGTGTAGGGGTGAAATTTTCTGTCTTTTCCTAACATTGTTTATTAGAAAAATCATAGACCCCATCTCCCCCCTACCTGAATAGAAAAAAAACATTTTTAAAAATTTGGTAGACTGGTTCTTTTTTCGCCTTTTTATTAGAAAAAACTTCTCCTGTTAAAATAAAAAAAAAAAAAACTTATACTCGCCCCCCTCTCACCTTGGATCAGCTCTGCACCATCCTTACTTTCCATAGTCTGCTGTTCTCATTGGTCTTGCTTTACTTGGGGCACTGCTGCAGCTGCTAATTGGCTGAGTGGCCATGCCATTGTCTATGTCAAACCAATTGGAAGTAAAAAACCGATTTGATGATGTCATCAAAGCATAAGACAGCTGCAACCAATCGGACGAGCGGGATTCCGGGTTCTGAAAAAGACCAAAAGAAAAATTTTAGTAAGGTGAAGCCAAATTGAGAGGAGTGGTGAGTATAATTTTTTTTTTTTTAGGGCAGCGTATCCTAATAAAAAAATAAAATTAACTGGACAACCCCTTTTAAACCCACAAATAGCTCTTATTTTATTTTCCCCTTTTAGTTGTTTTGCATTTTGTTTACAGATTTAGTTTGGTTTTATGGTTTCAGTTTTTTATTGTTAAGTCCCAGAAGCGTACTAGGTTTGAGCACTATCAGATTTTTTATTCCCCTGAAAGTCAGTTGAAAAAAAAGAAAAAAAAAACAAAAATTGCAAAAAATAATTAGCAAAGCGAAAGCAAAAACTCCCCCACAAAAATAAGAGAATAGAGGGCAAAAACTCATACATGAATTTGGGGATTATAAATCTTTTTTTTTTCCCCCATGTTTTTTTATTTTTCACTTTTATTAAATTGTGTAGCACAAACCACGTTTAGGCTTTGTTCACACAGCTTATTTCGGGGCGTATTTACGGACGTATTTTTATCCGCAAATAGTCCCGAATACGTTTTAAATAATGAACAATTTAGTTTTGCATTGATTACAATGTAAAATACGCCCCGTATTCAACGAGGCGTATTTTCGAAAACGTATTTACGGGCGAAATTTCTCTATAATCGATCGTAAAAACGAAGTCCCCGTAACTTATTTAGGGGATATTTTGCAAAAAATCCCCAAAGTAAAGAATGGGGATGTTTTACCGTGAAATACTCCCACTTTGTACACGATTTGAAACGTTTTTTCGGGAGTTTTGCGGACGTTTAAATACGGCCCAAATACGCCCCGAAATAAGCGTGTGAAAAATAGCCTAAGGTGACTTAATCAGGTGAGCCCCCGTCTCTAGACTTGCGTCTCCTCTGGGTAAAAGCCCCCCTAATTCGGGCAGCGGGCTCTATTCACACTGACTATAAAACCTCAAAGGGAGAGGGTGAGTGCAAGCCACACCCTTCAAATTAGTGAAAAACTAACAAAAAGGATAAAAATGAGCCGCACTTACACTCACAACTGATTTTGTAAATAAGGCCTGTCCTTTATACATCCTTTTATCCCAAAAGAGTGAACACTGTAAAAGCAAAACCACCCCAAAAAGGCACAAACACTTTTTTCCCCAATTTAAATATTTGTTTCAGTTTCCCAGGTATTCTATGGTATGGTCTAGGGACACCTTTACTAGTGCTCAATATGCCTATTGGATGTTAAAAAAAGGAGTTAGGCTTTTGGGAAAGGGGGGAGGAAAAAAAAAAAAAGTGAAGGAATAAAAAAAAAGTTTTTGGTTCTTTACCCTTTCAGGATGCAACCAGTTTTGGACCAAAAGAAACAGCCCCATTTTTCCAAAACTAACGTCAAAATTTTTGTTGGGAAAAATTTATAAACTTTTACCTACCATGGGGTTTAGAAAATTTTCTTGTGACACATTGGGGGTTTAGGTTTGCAAGAAATTTGTATCCATACAATACTTTTTTTATTTGTGAAAAATATCCAAATGTTTTTTAAAATTTTTAATTTTCAAAGTTCTAAAATGTCTCCATTAAAACAATGGTTATACCACACAAAATTGTTTAAACATCTACTATATGTCGACTGTACATTGGGTTCATTTTTTTTAAAGTCTTTTTTATTATTATTTTTTTTTAAAAAGTAAGAGGCTTGAAATTTTTTAAAAATTTTTTGCATTTTAAGAAAAATTTCAAAACAGATTTTATTTTAGGGACCAGTCCCCTTCGACAGGCTTTTTGGGGCCTGTTTTTTTAGTCCCCCATAAATGACCCTATCTTAAACAATTTTAAAAACAGCATTTAGGGCTTTTTTTTTTTACCTTTGGGAGTTTTCACAGAAATGAAAGAAATGGAAGTGAAATGCCCAATTTTTTTTTAAATTGGTACATAGTAGATATTACTAGGGAAACACAACTAAAATTCTTTCCCCCCGATTCTGCTGTTTTTAGGATACCACATGGGGCCCCTGGGGTGTATTTGATCGCCTACAAGCCTACAATAGAGTAGCCCCTTTTGCTTGGAGTCTCATTTTCATTAAGATTTTCTTTAGGGACTTACGGTTTTGCGGACGCCCAAAGGGTGCTAAAACTTAATAAATACCCCCTATAAGACCCCCTATTGGTAACTAACCCTTTAAAGGAATATACCCGGGGGGGTGGTGAGTATAACGACCCCAAGTGTTGTTATGGTGGAAATTACAGTTTCTCATCTGTATGGTATAAAAATTAACCCCCAAACATTTCTCCCATTGACTTAATGGGGGGGGTTCGGTCAAACCTAAAACTTCAAAACCACTATTCAAAGTTCGACTCAAACCTTTTATTTTTTTGTCAACACTGTTATTGGCCAAATTTTTTTTTTTCTTCCGTATAAAAGCTATGTAAGGGGTTTTTTCGGGTGGGTTTGTGATATTTTTTTTTGGTACCGTTTGACGTTTTTTTTTCATTTTTGATCATTTTTTAAATTCTTTTTTTGGGTCCCGAAAGTATGGGGCAAAAATTGAATTTCTATCACTTTTTTTTTTTTTTTTACGGGTTTAAGGGGGGCTTTTTAAAAAATTGTAAACAATTTGGGGGAATTGGTTTTTCCCTTTTATGGCCCAAAAAACAATATCAAATATGTTTTATTTTTTAATTTTTTATCTTTTTGGGGGGGTTTTAATTGCAAGGGAAAAAAGGGCAGTGTTTTTTTTAAACTTTTTTTTTTTAAATTTTTTTTAATTTTTTTTACTATTTTCACTTGCCCTCATAGGGAGATTTAAACCCTTCTTTATCAGTAGATTAAAGGGTTTTTTCATACAGAACAGTATATGCAATACTGTCCTGTATGAAGGGACGTTTATTTTCCCTTTGGGTTTCCCTTTGGTTTGGGGACCCTCACAGACAGCCCCGGAAGGGCCTTTTTAGACATCGGGGGTATGAAAGGGAAGCCCGCGGACCTTGGGTTGGGGGCACAAAGGGGCTCGTTTGGTTTTACAGAGGGGGGGTCCCTCCCCTTGCATCTCTCTTAAACTGCTGCGGGGTTTTTGATCGATTTAAGGGTTTCCCAAGGGGTTTTAAAGGGCGGTGGTGGATAAACTCCGTCTTTGCCGACAATACAGGGAAGTTAAACTGTAATATACATCTGACTTCATGCGCCAGTAGTGCTGGCTCTGTTTAGGAGCCGTCACGATCCCAGGGGCGTTTTTAAAGGCAAACCCCCATTGAATAAATACATGCAATCAGGATTTGCCGGTGCGTCCTTCTATGTTAAAGGGTTAAAAATACTTGTTAAAAACGCGTCGAATGACACGGGGTTTTAACCGGGCAGAAATTTTTTTTTCCCCGGGGAAAATTTTTTTATTTTTTTAAAAATCCCTTAATTTTTTTGTTTTAAAAGGGGTTTTTTTAAAAAAATTTTTTGTTTTCGAAGCAGTTTTTTTTGGTTTTTCTTTTTTTAAAGCCAAAAATAACTAATTTTCCTTTTTTTTTCCAAAAAAAAAAAAAAAAAAAAACCCAAAAAAAAATTTTTTAAAAGAAAAAACCCCCTTTTTTTTAAAAAAAAAAAAAAAAAAAAAAAGGCCCAGGGTTCTGTATTTAAAAAAAATATTGCAAATTTTTATCATTAGCATAGTTTGTTGGGTCATCAGTTAGTGTTTTACGTTTTAAAAATTTGTTTCTGCCTTTACCCCCCCCCCCTTTGGATATGTGTAGAGCTAAAAGTAGACAGGTTAAAGGGGGGGTGTCATGCAATCTTCTTGAAAATTTTAATTTCAAGGGAAAGGTTTTGGAGAACTGGGTTCTGCCATTTGGGCCCTTTGTGTGGCAGGATATTGAATGGTTTTTAAATGTAAAAGAAAGGAAATGAAAAGTGCAACCTTGTTTTTCCCCCAAAACTAAAATCAAAGAAAAGCTTTTTGGTGGGTTTTAGTTCATCTGCGTCAAAACTGATAGGGAATTTTCTGACATTTTCATTGAACCCTCTTGAAATCCGTCTGTTCATCTAGTTGTATATTAGATTGTTTGAGCTTCCTCCTCTTATTCCCCACTGTGCCCCTCATTTATTATCTTTTAACACCTTTTCAAATGTCTTCATTTGATGCTACAGAAAAATGTAATGATTTTACCAGAACAGCTATTAATGTCAGACTCCTAACCTTTTGTATCTGAACAGAATTTCAACATTTTCTCCTAGCAACATATGTGCACCTAACGGAAAAAGTTTAAAAAATTTTAAGGGGGGAAAAGTATTTTTGTTTCAAAAGAAGTTTTCAGAAAAAGATTATTTTTTTAAAAATTTTAGGGGATGTAGGGCCTCACACATAGCTGTTTAGCTGTTCTTTAGCTCAGAGGTGTGATTAACATTTTGGGACATTTTTAACAGGACATTACTGTAAGGTTCATCCCACAGGAGATTAGAAAGGTTCAGCTGTCACAGTTGTTCCGCCTCGTGCAATTCTCTAGTTCTTCAATAAATAGTTATATACATAGCTTAAAGGAGCTTTAAATCATCTTTTTTGCGTATAAACATATTTGCCCCAAATCAAATTAAACCCAATGAAACAAATTTTTTGGGTAAAATTTAGGGGCAAAGGGTAGTCCAACAGAGACCAAAGGTTTCACTGATTTTCCCCTATACATACAAAAAATTACCATGTTTAAAAGGGTTGGCCATGTACAAATTTGTCAGACAAATCCCTTTTCCACCCCCCCAACAGCTTTGTCCCTAGACTCCTCCAAAAAAAATTAACTTGATGCCAGCCAGCAATTATGTCAACTCTCTGGGTTGCCAGCAAGTTTAATAGGCGGCTCAGAGAGAGAAAACTAAGGGTATGTTCACACAGGCTAAAATTTGGGATGCTTTTGGCCCCCATATTTGGGCCCCTAAATGGACGAGAAGCACGGCGAAAAAAACGGGAACCATAATTTTTTAAATAGAAACCCATGGGTTAAAGGGCCCCCTCTCCCCCCCTTTACAAAAAGACTATTGTCCGCGGGGAGTAAGTTACCTTTTCAATTTTTTGCGCCCAAAAAAGCGCTGCGAGTAAAACGGTCAATGGGGCCCGGGGGCCGCCCCCCCCCCCCCCCCGGGCCGCAGGGGTACGCGCCGGGAACGCCACTCCCAAAACCCCGGCGTAATTGCGGGAAAACGTACAGCCCAAATTTTGCCATGTTTAAAAGCCTAAAAATTTTTATTTCTTTAGTCTTAAACCAGCAAAGGTCATGTAGACCTTCCCATAGGGAAACCCTAGGTTGCTATTTCTGGGGAAGCCTCGGTTACCTAGTGCTGACCTATGGATAGACTAAACCACCTTTTTTATTTTTTCCATTTTGCTTAAAATAGTTGGGGGGAAAACTTTTTGGCCTGCACAAGGAAGGGTGGTTTTTTATAAGTGAGAAAACCAGGCAGGGTCAGGTTGGGCATGGCAGCAGACAGGGTTTAAAATACCCCAAAATTTGATGCTAAAAAAATTTCGGAAATAATACACTTGTATTTTCCTAAATTTAAATGGACCTTTTTTGCTGTGTTCAGAACATTTAAGGGATTTCCCCTTTTAAAAAACACCTGACATCAGAGGAATGGATGAAGGCGGAAACATAGGCGCTGTTGTCTTTAAGGTATGCCCCCAGGGTTAAAATTTTTCGGCGCGCTTTTCCCACATCCCCAATTTGCGCTTTAATACGGGGCGAGTTTCGCGCTAAAAAATTAAAGGGAAAACCCAATAGTTCTCATAGAGAACAATGGATTATCTCCCTCCCCGGGCGTAAAAAATACGTCGTATTGGGGGCGGGGGGAGTTTATGACATGTAATAAAATTCAATGGCCCCTTTGCGGGGTCCCCCCCGATCAGGGGGACCCCCAAACACCCAGCAAAATTTGCGGGGGCGTACTGAACTCCCGCAGTTACGCCGTGTAAAAAATAGCCTAAGGGGCTTTAAGGGCCATTTTGAACCCTACGGAGGGCGGGACACTTTAAAAAAGCAGTCACTCTAGAAAAAAACACCCCATTAAAGAGCAGAGAAAAGGCCTTAAGGGGAAAGCAAAAAGGGCAACAAGAAGATCTGCTTAAAGGGGTTTTGCCACGATGTTTTTGTTGAAAGTAAGAACCTCCAAAATGGGGGTTTTTTAAACACTTTTTTTTTAAAAAAAAATGATTACCAAAAAATTGCAGTCTAAAGAGCTACAGGGCCTTTCCTTACATGACCCTTTGGTTTTCTTTAAAGCTTCTATTTGATACAGCCCCGACAAGAGCTGCTGGCCCGGGCCCCGGGGCGGGAAAAAGAAAAGCTTCTTATCTGAAAGAGGGCTTTAGCTTTCAGAAGTTTTCAAGGGGGCCGGGGAAAATAAAGTTTTCTTTTTTATACGAAAAAAACTGTTGTTAAATGTATTAGATCCCTTCTTTATTCGATACCCGGAAGGGAAAATTTTAAAAGGGGCTTTTCAAGCTGCTGTCGAAAAACTGTTGTCTTTTTTTATACAGAATCCCAAGTTATAAATTTTGATTATTTTTTTGTTTAACATGTCACACGGGGTCCCTTAATTTCAGCTTTGTGCTGTGGCTGTGTGCATTTTTCTCTCTCTTTCAGCTCCGTGGTTTGTTTACCTTTTGCTTCTTAGCAAATTTAAAGGGTCCCCCTGCAAAACCTTATAAAAAAAAACCGAGAGGAGGGGGCAGCAAAAAAACCTGTTAAAAAAGGGGGCTGCATCTTAAAAGACGTTAACCTTTGCCCAAAAAAAGAAAGCTGGACTCCGCTTTCTTAGAGTGAAAATTTCTTGTTTTTAAATTTAATTTTGCTTTTTAAAAAAGTAGGGAAAAGGTAAAAAAAAGGGTTTGAGCAGTCTTATCTCCTGCTTGTGTACACTTTGACCTTCTTTTGGCAAAAAAAGGGTGCAAAACTGCCAGATTTGAGGGATTAAATCCTTTTGGAAAACGTCCCGTTTTTTACAGAAAAAGGGGCACAGTTTCTTGGAAACAGCTAGCTTGTGCTGTCCTCATTAATGGTGACACAATCTATGTGACAGGGGTTCCCCTATAAGATGGGCCCCACACCTTTAAAAGGATGAAACCCAAGATACAGCCAAGATGTGTTTTAAATCGGCCCCTTTTAAGTAATAACCCCCCAAAATTTCTTTTTTAAAAATTGTTTTTCTTTTTTTCCCTTTTTTTGCCCGCAATAATTGTGGCCCCATTGACTAAATTTTTTCGAGATAGAATTTTTATTTTTTGCTATTAAATTTAAGGATGGGCCCAAAATTTTTTAATTTAAAAATTTTTTTCCCAAATTTATGGGGCTTTTTATCTGTTGATTATTTGCTTTCCTTGGGTGGAAATAAAAAAGCAAATTAAAAAAATTGTTTACAAAATAAACGCAAATGTGTGGGAAAGGGGGGGGAGGTTTTTGAAAGTATAAAACGCGTTTGGGAAGTCCACAAATTTAAATTTTTGGGGGGGATCCGGTGTAGGGATAAAAATTTAATTTTATTTTTAATGGTTTTTAAAAGGAGGAAACCTTTTTAGAAGGGGGACCCAAGGCTCAAAAAATTCAGGGGGTCTACCATGGGTTTAAAGGTTAAAAATTCCTTTTAATTAAAGGGAAATTAAAAGATACCAAAATCGTTAACCTCTAAAAATTAAAAAGGAATTACAGCGATTTTCCCTTGTCTTTAAATTGACAAGTCAAAATGCAGTTTATAGGAGGAAAAAGATTAAATCCAAATTTAAAAATTTAAAATAAAACCCTTTGGGGGGTTGTTGGACCAGGTTTTTTTTTTGCCCAAAAATTGCTTTTTGCAAAAAACAGAAGCAAAACATCGGTCCCGTGGGGTTTCCCCCCCCCATGGACTGCCAAAATTTTAAAGGATACGGTTTCGAAAAAAATTTTAACGGTTTTAAAGGGACAATCAGGGTTTGAAAATTTTTGGGTTTACAAATTTAAAAATTTTCATGAAACTGGGGCAAAGGGCCCGAATCTTTCCCCCATTTTCTTGTGTTGCACACCCAATATGTGTGGATTCTACATATGCAGTAGGGTCTGATTAAGGTCTTATTATGATTTCTCCCCCGCAAACCCCGGGGTATCAACATAAAAGGGATTCAAAGGAGAAAAAAATTTGGGTTTTAAAGTCTCATAATGGAAATGTTTTTTGAAATTTAGTCTGAACTTGCAATCTCATAAATTGGGGTTCATGTCTAGAACTTTTTTTTTCCACAAACCCAACCCCACACTCACGGACACTTTATTAGGTTTCAAACCCGAAACCATGCTCGATTAAAACTTAATTTTTAATCAGCCAAAAACACATGGCGGGAAAAATTTAGTGCATTTAGGCTGTTTGACATGGTCAAGACAATCTCCCGCAGGTTTTAAAAACCCGGGATCAGAAAGGGGAAAGAAAGGGGGATTTGATGCCTTTTAACCCTGGGGATGGTTTTTTTGGGCCAGGAAAAGGGGGTGGGTTTAGTATTTTTAGAAACTGCTGATCCCCTGGGGATTTTCACGCAAAAAACCTTCTCTTTGGGGTTTTTAAAAGAATGGTCCCCCAAAAAAGAAAAAACATCCCGTGAGGGCAGTCCTGTGGGCGGAAAAAGGCCTTTTTTTGATGCCCGAGGTCAAAAAGGGGAATGGGCAGGGCTTTGGGTTTGAGCTGAAGAAAAGGGGAACATTACTCAAATAGCCACCCGGGTTTCAACCAAGGAGGAAAAAAGGCATCACTTTAACCCCACAGACGGCGAACTTTGGCAGATGGGCTACAGCAGGGAAAGACCAACGGGTTTCCACTTTCCCTTTTAGGGTAAGAAAAAGGAAAAATGGGCTACCCAAATTTTTTCCCAAACTCACGAAAATTTGGGGCATTAGAAGATTTTGGAAAAAAAAGTTTTTCCTGGGCTGATTTTCTCCGGGTTTCTGCTTTCGGGGCATTCGGGGTGGGGAGGGTCAGAATTTGGGGGTAAAAAAATGAAAGCATGGATCCATCCGCCTTGATCAAAGGTTTTTTGGCTTTGGGGGTGGTGGGGCCAATGGTGTGGGGGGAAAAATTTTCTTGGCAATCTTTGGGCCCCTTGGTACCCCAAATTTAGCATCGTTTCAACGCCACCGCCCACCTGAGTTTGTTGGGTGACCATGTTCATCCTTTATTTACCAAAATTTTACCCAACATCGATGGGTACTTTCAGAGGGAAAAAGCGGCATGTCATAAAAATGGGAAACTTTTCAGACTGATTTTCTTGAAAATGGGAAAAAAAATGGGGTTACTGTTATCCCAAAAATTTGGGCCCCCCGTCACCAGATCTCAATCCCAAAAGGGGCATCTTTGGGGGTTTGGGGGAACGGGAAAATTCGCATCTTTGGGTGTTTAGCCGGGCAAACTTGCGGCAACTGTGTGATGCCATCATGTCAATATGGAGAAAAAATCTCTGAGGAATGCTTCCAGCACCTTGTTGAATCTATGCCACGAGGAACTGAGGCAGTTCTGAAGGCAAAAGGGGGTCCAACCCGTTACTAGCATGGTGTACCTAATAAAGTGGCCGGTGAGTGTATATGCTTGTTGGCTCTAGCAGGGTTTGTATAGTATTAGAGAACAGGTAATGAGGATAGGAATGACTTGCAGGCACCTAAAATAAATACATTTTAATAAATTTGTTATTGGGTTTCTAGTGACTCTTTGAAAATGTGCACAATAATTAACTGCACATCCATTTACCTGTCACACGGTAGATGTTCAGAGCCTATGTAAATTCTTTAATAGTACTATACATTCCTATCTATAAATGTTTCCAATGTGTTCTCTGAATAATTTCACAATTATAGTGTACTGTTTTAACAGGTAAATCTTGTGAGCACTTTTTATTGAGCAGCAAGCAATGTTTGTTATACTTTTTTAGCCCTCATCGAATGACGCACAAAAATTGTGTAATTCTCATTCCATTGCTTTCAAAGAGTAGTTCAGTTCACACTGAAATCTGCACTGCTTTTACGAAATATTTGTCAACTATCTACTTGTTTTCTGCATGGAAAATTAATCTGGCTTTGAAGACTAGGAGTAGCCCCATTAAATACATCTAAAATTGCGGCAATCCAAACTGAAAATAGCCTATGCTTTGTCGTCTTTTGCTGTGTATTCCACAGTATATTTTTATGAAAGAAGAATGCACCATGTAGACAACCTGGAATAACAGAGCTATAGAATGAAACAAATCAAACTCATACAGTCACATTTACATGTATGGATTCAATGAGCTGAATTTTTAACATCACAATCGGTCAATGAATTGCCAGTAGAAAAACACTTAAATACTATGGTAATCTAAGATGCTTATAATGGGAAGAAAACTCACCACCTGAACATCTTAAGACTTTTTTTTTTAATTATTTTTTTATTTGGTACATCATAGAACAAAGGCAGCATGCCATACAATATAAAAACAGTACAGCAACCAGTACAACTATTATTTGACAAACATCACATACCAACATTTTCCAAAAATATTGCATGAACTGGAATCGCTATGTAATTTTGAGATATTAATTATTGACTTTGTAACCAAAATACTAAGTCCGACTCTTTTTAGGTACATTTGTTGGTTTTCATATGGTTAGTATGAGGAAGAAGGTAATTCACAGTTCACAATTCACATCATGCATAAACATATAAAAACCTAAACATCTTAAGACTTGTTTTGTCTTCTCTTTGACCACCAGCGTTTTTTAGCGATCACTCGGGTAGTCATCGGTTGAATTCCTTTTTTTGTTGCCTGTAGAGCTCTGTTTGTAGTCATTAATAAATGTTTTGACATGTATTTTTTTTATATTTTTATGTTTTTCGTTTTATCTGATTTTCAGCTATTTATTTTCCTTCTAGTATATTTGTTACATCAAAATAACATGGCAGGTACTTTTTATTCCTTTTTTAGATGGAATACAGGAGGTTTTATATCTTACAATTTTGTTTGGAGTAAAAATTAAAAAAAATTGGAGTAAAAATATAAATGAACCTCCTATAAAACACGGCATTCTGTATTTCTTAAGAAAAGCACTCCAGCTCACCTGCATTCAGCCCTGGAAGACACGGAAGGTGTTGGCAACCAGCCAGCATACCCAATCTTGAAGAACATATTAAAAGAAGATCCAGCCTTTCAGAATAAGATCTAGTAATTTATTAAGCAACATCCACATGGAAAACCGGAAAACAGGATAGCAAGCGGCAGTGACTGACTAAGGGCAGTGTTCATCCCGATACAGGTCAGCCGCTTGCTATCCTGTCTTCCGCGGGGCTGTTGCTTTAAGGGGTTTTGCCACGAAGTAAAATTGATGTGGGAAGCTTGCAAATTAAGTAATAAACATTTTCACCTTTCATCATTATTAAAAATTCTGCACCGTTTTTGTTTTAGCTGCTCCTTTAGTGATCCATTGTTTATAGCTCGTCTCCACGGGATACGACCAGGACTGAGAGCTCCTCACTCCTGGTCAGACATCATCTCTCCTCTCAGGCAGCTACTGAGTGTTCAAACCCCAGGTGCTGTCATTGTACTCCTGTCCCTTGTGCTCCTTAGTAATTAGTCAAACAGTGCAAATAAATTAAAAAAGAAACATCAATGAGGTCTGTGCATTGATAAAGAGAAATAAAATTCACCGGTTTGGTTCCTGCAGGGATTTGAACCGAGGACCCTTGTGCCTGGAGGTAAAAACATTACCTCTGCGCTACATTGTAGATACTCACACTCTATACATAAACAGAGCTTTCTTTGACTAGAGAGAAGGAAAGGCTTGGTGATGTCATCCTGCTGGGTCACATGATATGCAATTCAAGCAAATCACACGCGCCCCGTTCTGACCATGAAGAGCTGGATGCAGGAGGTATGAAATGAGATCGTGACAAAACCCCTTTAATAAATTACTGGATCTTCTTCTGAAAGGCTGGGTCTCCTTTACATATAATCTGTACTTCTGTATAAAATACAGAGTGACACGGGAATGTTGTCTGGCTTATAGATCACTCGCCCCCCAGTGCCCTTTTCACTTCCTGCTGTTCCATTCTTTATTTTGCATAGAATGTATTCCTAAAAACAAGATCCATTCTTTTCAATAAAGACTCACGTAGTCCGAGCACAAGTAAGTGCTACATGTGTAAATGACAAGGAAAATGGCTTATCAAAAACAGCTTTCACTTGTCTAGGCGGACCTTTTTGACTCTTTTATATTGAGGGAGTACAGCTTACTATTTCCCTATGTCGAAATAAGGAAAAGTGCTTGTAAAACAAGATTCCATAAAGAACCTTTGCGTTTGAAGATGGATTTAAGCCCTTCCTGTATCGCTCTTCCATCATCCATAAATGGAGAGTGTATATATACACTTAGTCGGGTTATGTAAGGGTCACTACGTTAAATCAGAAAGTAGCTATTTCTAATTTTAGATGCCTTACTGGAAAGTGTACGAGTTCAAAAATGAGCTTTTTGATATATATGAAATGCTGCACAGTTTCCCTGAGACCAGCTGGAAGCGCAAGCATATTGCACGAGTTTGGGGGATGGGGAAGCAGGCAATGTGGTTCAGCATGTGCCAGAGCACAGTTCTCTGTCTCGTCCCCAGGCAGCAGATGGAGGTGCCTCTTGTTGAGACAATTGATTTTTCGATTGTACGGCTCTACAGCAACATCAACAGTGTTTCAAACTCAGCTTGGATTTTTCCAAATCAGCTGAGGGAAGCAGATATTGCTTGTAAAATATGCAGAGGTTAGAGCTAAGGACGTATTTAATGCAAAGCAAATGCTGTTATTTTAATAATTCTATGTGCTGCCGTTTCTGAGATTCTGAATGTTATATTTTCCCTTGATTTCCAGCTTAGTGATTTTTCAATATATTCTGATGCCTTTGTATCATATTTGATGGAGAAAGTACAGTATTTGTGTTTTTACTCTGTCTTAAACACAAATGAGCAGTACCTAGGGCACAGAGGTCAATGGCAGCCACAGGGGCGTGATGATTTCTAATGAGAAGTCTATTTTTTGGCTTCTGGAAAAAGAATGAAGGTCCAGTTTATGTAGTGCACAGACTTATACTATAGGGCATAATGTAACGATCAGGAGGTGATCCACTGGACCACTCACAGATATTGGTGTAAAATCACGCTGAAGATTATAGTCTAAAGAGTCCTGTGAGGATAATGGGCAGGGTCTGATGATATCATAAGGTATGTTTGTAGCTGTCATAAGAATTCTATGTATTATGTGTATTCAGTATTGTTATTCAGCCATGCTTATATTGTGAGCATACAATTTCCTCCACCCCCCTTTACAAATGGAATTTGTAGCATAGGTCTGTAAAACATCATACAAGTCTCTTTAATCAATTCTATTACACCACTTGTTTATATAACATGGGCTGTATCTGCTTGCAGCCATTTTATGGCCTTTTATGACCAGTGCTGTGTATACAGGTGTCATCAATACTTGATAGAAGGCCAAAGCCCCAGCTGGCCTCTGACCTATTTCCAGTCATAAACACGGGTCCCCGACTGGACAGAGATCATTGATCTGTCAACATGGAGGCACAGCCTGTGAATGCCATCTAGTGGAGACAGTGAGCAGCAGAGCTCATTAAGTATCAAGGGTCTGCCCACCTCATTAAATCTCCAGACAGTAAAGTGCAGCCTAATTATCCTAATTAGCTGATGGGAGGTGTGGAAACCTGAAATGGGGAGTTGTGCCTATAAGACCTATGGTCCAAGGGTCAGTTCTTTGTACATAGTTTTGGGGTTCAATTCTGGATTGAGCGGTGTTCCATCTTCTCTTCTTCCGTGCCCCTTGGATTTGAAAGCCAAGCAATGTAGGAGTAAGGACTTTCTAAGTTTTCTCCCTTTTATTTTAAAACTGTTTGCTACGTATGTCATATTCTTTGATATTTTATTTTTTCTATGTAAGCACTGTAAATTGTTTAGTATTAAAATATTAAACAATTAATATGGTTGTTCTTGTTGCTGTAAGAATCCATAACCTTGAAGGATGTTTTAAACCAGTAACTGCTGGAGAGCAGTGAGGCAACCCGGTAAGCGTTTTTAAGTATATTTTTGGGATCGGAGTTCTCCCTCTCTGATCTCCTTTTCTTTTTATTATTGAGGAAGGTGGTGGCGGTGGATATTTTTGGGGTGCTTGAACTGTCTTGGGGTGTGATTTATGCTTGATTGGCCACCTGAGTGAGAGGTGAGCGCAACTTGGAAATAAACTCCATTACAGTGGCCCCCAGTCACGTGCTGGTGAGTGTGTACGTGACCCCTGGTTTGCACCCTTTAACCCATTATACAGGAAACTCCCAGGTTGCCACCCCCACCATGGTCACTTGTGTTGGCAACTGACATGCAGGAAGAGCAGACAGAAGGGATTGTCAGATAAAGTAGAGGTTAAGGCAAATAGAATTCTATTGTGGTCAGGATCAAGCTGAAGGTCAGGGCAGGCAGAGTTCTTTTGAGGTCATAAACATAGCATAGGTCAGGGCAGGCAGTGAGCAAATGGAGAGATCAATGGCAAAGCCAAGCACTGAGGAGCAGTACACAAAATAAGCACTTTCAATGCTGAATAATGCACCAAAGATCTGGATGCATGAGAGGAGCTCTTTTAAATAACTAAAGGTAGCGTACTATATTCATAATGGTTCTTTTAATCCAAGAGAGCCAGCACACACCCTAGGGAACAGCTCCCAACAGTGGAACAGTTACACATGGAGAAAAAGCGGCGTGAAAGTAATGGGGTTGAGGTGAACTGCAGTTTGTTACACATTACCAGAATTCATAGGGCCCCATAACAAAATGAGATGGCCTCCCACTATCTAGGGACAGGTAACTGAAACAGCAGCAAAGATAGTAATAATTATATAATACCATATAGCTGACAGCCCACGCAGAAGTACTAGATAGCAAAAAGATGCCCTCTTGTAATTCTGTACAAAAAAATACATTATTCTTGCATCAGCATGGGTCCCCTCATGCTGTGTTAGTAGTTCCAACAAATCCATCTGTCAGGAACTCAGGTAGCGGATCCTCTTGGTCACCGTGAGAGATGACTTTGGAACCACACCAGGGAGCGGAGTCTAAGGAGATTCCCGGTGTTCACCAGAGCCCAATGGGTTGGGCTTTGCTGTGAGAGACCCCAGATCGCTACCCCAGACGTGGAAGGTTAAGGCAGGCCAGGAGTATTCAAAGTCCAAAGCACAAGGTTAGAATCCAGGAATAGCAGTGAAGAACAAACTAGTAAGGGTAAGCACACCAGCAAGCTGGCAGGGAGTGTAGGCGAAGTGAGCTAAGTTGCCAATCAGGGGAAGTAACAAGTTTGCATTTTCTTTTTCTTTTTTTTTTTTTTTTTTAAAAAAAAATAAGGGTTTATAAAAGTGTGTAATTAAGACGGGATAAAAATAGAATCGCATTAACAATGTACTTTACACTGTATAAAAATACCCAAAAGAAAATTTTATCATAATTGAGAGGAAATTAGTCACATACACTACTCTCAAAAAGTGAAAGATATTTGACTTCCGGGTGAAATTTATGGAAAATTTAAAAATTCCACGCCCCAGTGATATTTTATCCTGAAAGTAGGCCATTTAGGTTGTGACCTGTAATGTTGATTCTCTCATCTCAAACAATCTAATGAAACAAAAGCCAACAACAGTGGAGGGTAAACACCATCAAAATTTCAATGTCTCAATAACGTGTCATGTGACATTGAGCATCATTTACAGCTTGACCACGACTTCTCATGCTGTTCTAAAGTCAAGTTATTGACTGCTGAGGTATGGCATCCCACCTTTCCTGAAGGGCACCCCTCAGGTCATTGAGGTTCAGGGTGACAGAGTTACGTGCTTCTACACATCAACTCAGCTGATCCCACAGGTTTTCTAGGGGGTTCAGATCTGGAGAAAGTGCAAGCCACTCCATTTGAGGTACCCCAGTCTCCAATAGCCGTTCCTTAATAATGCCACCTCGATGAGTTGGCGCAATGTCATCCATGAAGATAACATTAGACCTGTGTTGTTCATGCAGAGGCACAAAGACTGGATTAATGATGTTATTCGAGTAGTAGAAGCGTCACTGTACCATCCACAAAGTGTAGGGTTGTTCTGTACTGACTAGACACACCTTCCCACACCGTAACACCACGACCAAAGGCTCATCCAGTGGCTGATGTATAACACTCTCCTTGACGTCTCCAGCATCCATGGAGGCCATCCATTTTGCTGAGAGTGAATAGACTTTCATCACTGAACAGCACTGAGGACCACTAGCGTAGATGCTCCCTGGCCTATGAAAGATGATGATGTCTGATGTGGTCAGGTACCCTTGCCGGTCATCTAGCACGTAGAACAAGCTGATTTAAATGGTTACAAATGGTCTGACATGGCACTTGGTTGCCTCTCACCTCCTTCAAATATGCTTGCAGTTATGTGGCATTCATCATCCAGTTCCACAGGGCATTCTTTACAATGAAGCGGTCATCAGTGTGTGATGTAGCCAAAGAACGTCCACTTCTTTGACTTTCTGTGACTCTTCCAGTCTCTCTGTATCTGGTTTGCAACCTGCAGATGACACTCTGTGACACTCTAAGCTCATTGATCACTTCTGTCTTAGAGCATCCTGCTTGAAGCCTCACTGTGGCAAATTACTGCTGATCAATTGTAAGGGGTGATCTTGGTCTCATGATGTCAAACTGTGAACAGCATGACGAGGATGACTCTTTAAATTCAAATTGATCCCCTATTGGTCAATTCAGGGATCAAACACCTGTTGTGATTTTGGTCATTATCTCCTTGTTAGAAATCAGCAAGTTGTGCAAAAAGTACTGAAACACTGAACAGTTGGACATGTGCATTCTAATGTTAAGAGATGGTCATAATTCATTTAAAAAACTTCCCTAACTTTTTGAAAGCCGTATATACAGTACAAAAATAAAGTTAGAAAACTCTTAAATTTCTGTATTTATTTAATGTATCCTTAAGAAACATGGTGTCAACAGAGTTGCATGAAAGATATAATGTTGCATAGGGGTATTGTCCTTAAGAAATTTTATAATCTGTTTCCAGAATCCCATAACTTTAGGGCAGGACCAAAGGAGATGGAAAAAGAAACTTGTAGTACCACATTTTGGTTAAATATCTTGATATCCGGATTTAAATTTACTAAGCTAGGCAGTGAAGTAATACACTCTATGCAGAATAAAGAATTGGGCTAATCTTTTGTTATGATTTAATGATACTGAGTGGGGGAGGTGGTGACCCGAGTTCAACATCCCAACTGTTGTGGAGTTTGACCAATTTGTATTCTCTATTGCCAATAGACAACATGGTACATAATATAGACATGTTATGCTGGGAAGAAGGATTTAAAAAGTGGAAATTGCTGAAGAGTGATAGGACCCAGGCCAAACTGGGAGAGAAATGCATGCTTAACCCTTAAGTAGGTAAACAGTTGAGAAGAACGGAGATTGAATTCCACTTGTAAAATGGGAAAGGTTTTAATACCCTTATCACATAGATGTGATAAGTGCTAGATTCCATATATACCCCAATCAATGTCGTTAGATAAGGCCATAAGTTCTGGAAGTCGTCGATTTCGCCATAGTGGCGTATAGGCATCGAGCACCTCTGAGCAGAGACGTCAAGCCTGTGTCCAGACCAGTTGTGCCTGTCTCAGAATTGGCCATTATTGCAGATTACTAACCAGAGCCTCAGCGCCACAGAAGAAGAGATGCAAGGGATGGTAGTGGACTCGACCAGACTATGGAATAACAAATGATTGGGTTCTCAGTAAATCATCAGTTCCCAAGAGCAAAGCCTGAGATAACTGACTGACCATGTAATATAGTTGAACGTTAGGAAAAGTATTCCTCCCTCATCCCATGATGCCATTAGGAATTTTGCTGCCACTCTGTGACACTGAGGATGCCAAATACACTTCACCATGATGCTCTGAATGCGATTCAAGATAACGTTTGATAAATAAAAAACAGGGGAGTGTTGAATGATAGAATTTTCAGAAAAAGGGACATATTTACCAGGCTGATTTCAGCTGCCGTAGATAATCCCAACTTCTTCCATACAGCAATCTTCTTTTGGAGAAAGGAAAGGAGAGGGATACTATTTAAAATGTAATAAAAAATGTTTGGATATAAAGTAAAGAGTTGATAAACGTATTTTCGCCATATATTTCTTTATAAAGTATACGATTTAACCGCACATAGTCTGACACCAAATAGGACACCATTATTTTGAGGTATTTAATTGAATTTGACCAAACTAAAGGGATAAATAATGTTCAGTCTACAGGAACAGAGATCTCTAGTAAGAGATTATGGTATTTGTACCATTTGACTGTGAAGCCAGAGAATTTACCAGTCATCAATTACCTCCAAAGCCAGTGGAAGAAAGTCATGTGGATCCGAGAGGTATAGAAGTGTGCTATCAGCATAGACTGATTTTCTCATATAATGGGGGCCAATTAAGACCCTAAATGCCAGGATGTAAACAAATTCGAGTGGCCATCGGCATCACATAATGAGCAAACAGATCCTCTCCTGTTTGCTCTGGCAGTGGAGCCGATGGGCAGCCTTATCGAGTGTCTGTACATAATGCAAAGGGCTCAGGCACCCAGCCATTAGTTGCTATCCTCAATGTCGGGACAGAATATAAAAGACCCCAAATAGGGCCAAACCTGGCGAGAGTCGCAAAGAAGAAGTATCACTTTATGGAGGTGAACACCTTATCAGCGTCTAATGACAGCACCACTCTGGAGCCCATTCCGTAACAGAACTGGTAAATAATTTTTAATCCGTATCAATTACAAAGTTGTTTGCTCTGTAACAAATAAAAAGATAGTCCCGGAGAACCCCTTTGTGTAGCCCCTGCAGTGCATATTCTTCATTCTTTTAATAGATAGTTTGTTTGGCTCATATAGGGTTTACATTATTTAGAATTTGTTAGAAATGTCTTTTTTTTGTGTGTGTGTGTAAATAGTCATGGGATGCAATAAATATATTATATACCTTTTCCTGCTCTGCGGTTTTTTATGCTGCTTGGCATCTGTTAACTTATCAATGTTATACTGAAGCAATACATATGTTTCATGCAGTATTAAAAACATCAGTTTATATATAGGCTGAAAAGTGTCTGTCTAAAGTCAAGTCCGATATTTTATTTTGTGTATCCACATACTGAATTATTAATCTTGGTAAAGCAGAATACATCCACCCCTCCTCCTCGCCATCACTTAGTTCTAAACATCACCGTTCTTTTCCTTTTGCAAATTTATCTATTTAATACAAGCCTGCATGAGCGCCTGTCTATGTTATTAGGAGAACTAGAAGCATGTTCAATGCCGTCTAAATGATTGGGCACAAAAGACAGTTACTCAGGGACCCATGAACATAGGAGTCCACTTGGAAGCTGGAGAAACTTGGAAGTTTGGTGAGCCCCAAGCTTTATTTCATGTTTAGCCTAAGAAAGATACAGAAATAATACTTTACCTGAAATAAATAAAGATGAAGACCAAATGTGACGAGAGAGGTAGCAGGAGGGAGCACACTAGTCCAATGCCCAGAAGAAGCGGCAGCAAAGCACTGGGATACTGCACTCCCTTCTATTCCTTCTTTGGTCACATTTGGTCTTCATCTTTGTCTATTCCAGGTCAAGTATTATCTTTATATCTTTATCTATTGGTATATGTATATCAGTATTGTCTGGATCTGTGCCATTTGGCCTTTACTTTTAAGGTATGTTCAGATGGCGTATTTGCGGAGCGTAATTGCACTACAATGCGCCTGAAGTATGCCCTGTAAATTCAGTAAAATCATAGCACTCATTGAGTGCTATGATAAGATGACCTTTTCCCTGTAATGTGCGTAATGTGCGCCTGTAAAAAGAAGTGACGTGTCTGGGGGAAGCGAGAGTGAATGGGAGCACTGTTGAAAGTATACGCTGGCTAATGTATGAGCCGCTGTACACCACGTGAACCTGGCCTTATACCAGTATTTGTGCATTATTTCCCTACTTTGTGGTCTGCGATGCTACTACATGTTTTCTGCTTTTGGTTTTCCAATACATTATATGGTACCGTAAATGGTACCATGGTAAAATTTGTATATTGTGTCTTACAATGAACAAGCCTTCATATAGCAAAGTAGATGGGAAAATAAAAAGATTATGATTGTGTAAGCAGGGGGTCCAATGCCTCGCTTTGCCAAAGGGCCCGTAATGCTATTATGACGGCCCTGAGCATGTTGCCTGGTTTAAATAAAACCGCAAAATCAGCCAGCACACCCACTGCACATAGACATTGGCACTAGCCAATGTGGCTGTAAGACAAATTCCCCAAAAATATATCCGTGCCAGAAGGCACGAAAATTCATACCAACCTTAGATTCATGATACATTTAAACTGCATTACTGCAAGTATAGAATGGAGGTGTTTGGTGCACAAATTGATCAAGCTGAGTATGCCCATCTACCACACCAAGGTCATACAGCAGCTGGAACTGCTGTATTTTTAGTTTTAGGGTTTATATATGGATATTAAAAAGCTGGATTGTGTTTGTAAGAATTAAGAAAAATTATGTACTGTAGGCCTGTATCTTTAATACAGATATTGACAGCTATCTTACACAGAGCTGGATTAAGCTGACTAGAGGTCCCCGGGGGGCACCACAGTTACAGTACAGCAGTTTATAAAAAGCAATAAATGTACAAATCTCTCTTCTGCACAGATTAGCCCCTACAGAAAATAGTATACATTTTTCTATACAGGTTAATCTTTGTAGAAATGCACTTATTGTCCACAATATTACATTAAGCTGAGCCAGTAACCCAGTTTCTACAGGAGTTTTTGCATTAACTGTCCATTCTACATTAAATGGAGCTGCTCATGTGTATCCGTGTAATATGAAATGGTCAATGACAAATGCATTCCTATATTGACTAGCCCTAGTAGAAACGGGTATATATCCTATCCTGACCATGATACATTACATAGAGAGGACAGTAACAATAGCACTATATATTGTACATACAAGTAAATCCAAGGAAGAAAAAATCAAAACCAATCCCGCACATCCATTTGCAATTTGTGTACACGATAGTGCACGCTGTTGTGACTGCAGTAAGTAAATTCTCATACATCAGATACAGCAGCACATAGCCAGCACTAAAACACTACAAACTTTGAACTAGTGGAACATTTTAAATGCGTTACTACAGCAACACATAGCCAGCACTAAGACGCTACAAACTTTGAAATAGTGGAACATTTTAAATGCATTACTACTATGCTTTTTACATGAAAAAATTAAGGTGTTTAGTGCACAGTTTAATCAAGTTACCTATGCCTACCTACTGCATCAAGGTAGCTTTGTGAGGTGGGTTCTTACTCTGTTTCTCTGTGTGTCCAAAGCAAGGCTGTGGAGTTGGAGTCAGTGCCTATTTTGCAGGAGTCGGAGTTGTCATAAATGGGACCGACTCCAACTCCCAGAAGATCTGATAAGTTGGTCCAGGTAGGTCGATGCAAAGAGCAAGAGGAATTGGGTCCAATTAGTGCTGCTGCTGCCATATCTTCAGCCTCAATGGATGAGGAGTGTAAAAGCGCTGCCCCAGGGGAAAAGATTCTGCTCCCATGGCAAACAAATTTCAGCAAAATTTTTCACCTTTCAAAGAAGTAGAAGAGTTCAACCATTCATCAAAACTGACTGTGGCTGAGGCAATTCCTTTATACGCTGACATTGATAGAGATGTTGCCCCTGTGGCCACCGCTTTGCCCCCAACCCAAGTTAGTGTAGAGAGGCCGTTCTCTATCCTGGAAATAATGAGATCAGATGTGAGGTCATGTATGCAGGATCTGATGGAGGCAATACTATTTCTCAGAACAAATTCATACACTCCACAAATGTTCCTGCAGTGTTTTACATATTTACAATTTTTTTGTGTTCTAAAGTCATATCCAATAAATATATTTTACACTGACAAGCAAAATGGTAACAATGTTTTGAACGTGTGACTTTCAGGCTCCATATCTCTCCATCCACTACAGCTTTGTACATGAGGCTACTGTACTTTTATATACATCTTACATATCTTATACATAAATGTGACTTGCAAGTATTTGGCATCTGCTTAGTTCTGCAGATTCTTTCCTGTAACTGCATTGTTGCTGTTTTGCTCCTAAAAATCTAAACGTTAATTTTATTATTGTGTTAGTATTTGGTAAATCCACCTTTTGGTTTTCAATACTGCCTGGATCCTTCTGGGCTCTGGATCAGATTCAAGCATGTCTTGATCAAAATCTGATCCCAGGTCTCTTCTACACATTCCCAATGTTGGTGCAGACTGGACTTGGATACAAATACAGATTTTTCTTCAACTCTACCCACAAGTTTTCAAAAGATCAAAACATTGTTACCCTTTTGCTTGTCAGTGTCTGTTCTACCTAAATAGCTTGATTATTGTATCATAAGGTGATAAACAGCCTGATGTTACCATTTTACTACGGTAAAGTTATCACTTAAACATGCGCCATGTATGAGGGAGTCAGGAGTCGGAGTCAGGAGTCAGAGGTTTGGGAAATTGAGGAGTCGGAGTCGGGGCTTTGGCTTGCCGACTCCACAGCCCTGGTCCAAAGCCACATTTTGAATGTTATACTAGTTCATTGTTTGTATGGGTTTTAGTGCCTGCTATTTGCTGCTGTATCTGTTGTTTGAGAATGTACATACAAGTAAAGTTACCACCTCATACTATACCATTATATACTTAAATTCATAGGATTGTTGGAATTGGAATTTTATGTGAACTGTTAAGTCCCATTTATATCATGTTTCTCCTTTACACTCTGTGCATTTGACACATAAGTGTGGTCTACCGCAATGCGCAAAGTAGGTATTTTGGTAAATAGGGCAAATGTTGTCCAATCTGGATTATCTTTGTCCTATAGATCGCTATGGCCCCGGATACATTTTTCGCCGTATCCCAACAGATACCATGATCGTGTTCAAGAATAGTGATGTGAATGCAGGCTCGGACTGGCCCACAGGGGAATAGGGGAATCCCCCTGTGGGCCCCTAAGCATGGTAGACCTAAAGTTGTTTTTTAACTCAATATACTTTCTCAGAAGAAGAAAAAAGGCACAGAAAGAGAGGCAAAAAGCAAGTAACAGAGCATGGGAGGCATCTACAGTCATTTACAGTAGCTATAGGTTGGGCCCCTAAAATAAACTCCACCGGTGGGCCCATAAAAACTCAATTGGTGGGCCCCTAGTGTCAACTGCACCTGTGGGCCCTAGGCAACCCAGTCCGACATTGTGTGAATGGGACCTTTATATACTCATTGGTCTTTAGGATTTTGGTTTCATTATGTGATTTTTTTTGCAGGAAGCAGTTATTATGGTGGATAGTAAAACATTAAAGGTTTTTTCTTACTACAGTTATTAGCTTTTAACATGTAGAGACGGGTAAATGAAGACTATTACCAAAAATATTGTTTTTTGATTTTTCTTTGGTCTGGAGATAAAAAATTTATTTCCTCCTAGTGTACACAAGTTTCTCTGGTTACCAGCCACCTCTTTCTGAGCGCTCTCATCTCAAATTGCTACAGGCTGTCACCAGTCAGTTCCGACCATGGTGAGTCACTCACTGCAGAGCCTTATCTCTAGCAACAGACCTTGTTTACCAAAGTAACCTGAAAAATGTTTACTCTTCAGAGCTCTGTAACCTTGTGTACTACACTTTATAAATCTCCTGCATCCATGTCACCATAACAGAAATAGTTAGGAACAGCAGAACTGATATGCCAATCACTGCTATAGAACCACCCACAGCCTAACCAGGAAGTGTGAGTCTTAAGCTGGCCGTGGCTCTGTAAAACTGCATGGTGAGAAAACTCCTTTAAGATCTGGAGAGTACAGCAACAACAGTGCTTTCAGTGCAGAACTGTAGACTATGTACAATATAAATTCACAAATGCTTGTGACTGCTTGTAAAACCTACGTCTTTCACAAAATATTCAGATTATTATTGAACAGTCTTATGCCCGCATTAATTGCTAGTTGGTTACTGAGAAAGTTATGACTTTTTCCTTTGTGCTGTTGCTCCTTTACATAGTCTACTGGTTCTCTGTGCCTTATTAATAAAAAGTTAGAAAAACTGGTACCTGGTAATTTGGCAGTAGACTGTAGTGCAGATAACTGAGAGCAGTAAGGACACATAGTAGCATACCTGTAATATCTGGAAAGCAAATCTAAATTATTCTGACCATATTGTCCCTTATAGAGTAAAGCAGCGTGGAAATGGCAGCGTTACTGGACATTGTGGTACTGTGGACTTGGCTATTAGGAGCTATGGATATAAGAGTTATGACCACTTTCTAAGCCATGTCCCATACAATTTTCATTCACATAAAAAAACAAAACATAAAATGAAACTCTGAATGTTCAGGGTATCAGTAATGGCCCATATACACCAACATAATTCATGAATTGGTTGGAAATGTCATCACATTATGTGAGGCGATACTTGCTTTTTTCTCTCTTATTTTTATTATTTATGGTTAACTTGAATGATTGTTCTATCTACCACCGCTCATTAAGCTTTCAATAACCCTTTACATAAGCAAAGCAGGCTTTAAAGTAATCCAATAAGCAGTGCATCAGATGAAAAAATAATGCGGAAACCATTTTTTCTCTGCTATTGAAGGAAAGTGTAGTGTTTATAATGGTTATGAGTTTAGCTAAAGGTTTAATTGTCCATTTGTGACATTAACTATTTGGGTTGCTTCTGCCTGTAAAGAATAAGTTATGGTTAACATTATGTGATTTTTGAAAGTCGAAAGTCTCTAGACCATCAGTTGATCCAACATGAGGAGCCGGACAAGTTCTCTTTAGCTCTGACAAGTTCTGCAGCACCTGATAATCAGTATTATTTCCATGTTACATAAATGCATGTGTAATTGTGCACTAAATCAGAAATGACTTCGCCCGAGCCTCCTGCCTGTGTAGAGTGTGCTTTGTGATGTGACACTTTTGCTTTTTTCCCGTCTTTTAAAATTCTTTGTCTGGCTATTACTGGTGTTACCAGCGGCTCCGTTTTCACGACGTGTGGAAAAACCCTTGGGATATAAAAATATTATTCTGCACCAGGGGCACACTAAGGGTTGCCAGGGGTTTTTTAGCAATATTATGTCTGTGGATTTCCATTAGGGTCTTACTTTTGTACTAAATCCTGGATTCTCTTATTCTTACTTGAGCAGAAAAGAGCTAAAGAGAAAAATTTTTAGAAATTTTAAGGATTGGCCCACCCTTTTTTATTTGTACATGAAACAGAACTGTTAAATCTTTAAATTTTTGTTTTGCTTTTTTTTTTTTTTTAATGGCGCTCATGTTTTTTTTTTTTTTTTTTTTTTCAAAAAGTTTTTTTTAAAAAAATATATGAAAATGTACAACAGTGTTTGAGAGGAAAATAAAAAAATACCCTTTATGAGACAAATGTGACATATAAGAAAATAAGGAAAATCAGAATCAGCATGGTAAGATGTATGGCTACTCAAAGCTTAATCAAAAATGTATCGAAACAAACATCTAAGCCTCTAAGTCAAATAAGAGCCCAGAAAGAAAACTCCACTGTTGACATACACAAAATTTCCCTAAAGTATTAAAGAAGTAAGTGCAATCAAAACCCAAGAACCAATGGACGGATCATCGAGCGTGCATCCCAATTTAGATGGATTCGCTAATAAAAGAAGGAAAATTTATATCCCGGAAAACAGTCCCTTCCAAGGGTGGGAGAGGTATTTCCTCGAATTTAAGGAGGAAGGGGGGAAAAGCCTACCTCCAAGCCCAGTCTGGAACCCCTGTGATCCAGTAAAGATATCCCCTTGCCCATATCCTTCAAATGTGATCTAAGTCTGAGAAGCCTCAGCCTCATCCCCTAAAAACATTGTAATTTTTAAAGGCCCTCCTTGACCTTTGTGTGTGGGGGGGGGTGCGTCGGCACCTTTTTGGGGATCAATGTTTTTGGCAGACTAAAGGAATATCAAACAGACTCCCCCTCAATGACTTCATGCCAAAGGTAATCTATATAATAAGAGACTCCCGGTGAATTAGGTACGAGATACCAAAAGGGTCTGAAAAAGTTCGATCCTTTTTTATAAAAAAGGTGGAGGACTTAAAAAACCCCCACCAAATATGCAACATGGTACCCGTTCTTTGTCACATTCCAGAAAGGTCGGGAAAAAAAGCCGGTAGATTGAGGTAGGAGTTTTGGGACTCTGTCCCAAAACGTGACAAAACTTTGAAATTTAATTCTTGTATTTGCAAGAGCCCGAAGCCTTATTAGACAAAAAACAAGCTTTCAACCAATCCCCCTCTGAAAAAGTTTCCCCCAGTTCCTTTTCCCCAATTTTCGGGGAAAAAGCGGACGGGGGGTAGATTGCGTCTCATATCTTTTATACAATATGGAGATTACATGCATGGGCTGGTGGATGCACAGGGCTTCAAAACAGGGGGGGGGGCGCGGAGAAGCCAGCCCAGATTTATTTTTCCGAAATGTGTCTCAGCTGCAAGTACGGGCAAACCAGATTTTCGGGGTGCGATATGGACCCGAGCACAATCTTCATACGTTTTTGAAAACAGAGGTACAATAAAGTCTCCCAGAGAAGGTTTTTCCGAGCATCCTCGGAAATTCAAGAGCCGTGCGAGGAGATATTGATTCCAGGTATCCCTCAATTTGACAATAATGGGCCCCCGGGGGAAAAAAAAGGGGTTATAATGCCTACCAAAAAGCGGAATATTGGGGGCGTATCTGTGTGATCGGGGGGAAAGGGGGCCAGAAACCTAATGCCGGGATAAGAAGGGGAGGGCCAGGGTAAGGGGAAAAAAGTGGTCTCCTACAGAATCGTTCCTCAACTGGTATCCAGCCTTTGGGTCGGGAAAATGGAACCGTTTTAAAACCCCTTTGGCAGCATTTGCGCCTATAATAAGTTTAGTTTGGGGAGCCAGCCCCCCCCTCCCCTTTTTTTAAATTAAAGACTTTTCCCAGGCTTTTGTGGTTTTTTATTGGCCCAAAAAAATTGCTCAGGTTTTATTCACCTAAGGAAGAAAAAAGTTGGGGAAGCAAAAACCGGGGACAGTTTGAAACAAATACAGGAAGGGAAATAAATTTATTTTAAAAATTATTTTCCTTCCTTTTGGGGAAGTCTTTCCTGTCCCATTTAGAAAATTCCTTTTTCTAGAAAATTAAAGGGGGCAAAGTTTAAGTAGAAAGTTTGATGGGGGGCACTCGGGATTTGCACCCCTAGATAAGTGAAAGGTCATTCCCCCCATCAAAAGGGAATGTTTGTTGCAGGTGCCTAACTACCTGGAATTAGGAGATATGAGGGCCATACTTTTGGAGAAATTTAAACCTTAAAATTTTTCTAAGATCCCAAAAGGGTATTCAAAAAGGTCCATCAAGGTGGCAGGAGGAACCCGGATCTGAAACATAAAAAAAGATCATCGCATAAGCAACGTTTATGCGCCTCTCCCCGATCTCGACACCCGAAAACCTGTAGACCCCCTTTTGATTGAAATGGTATTCCAAAGGAGACCACATAAAGTAGTGGCAAAAAAAGGGAAAACCTGTCAGTCCCATTTTTGATATTGAATGGTTTGGAGAGCGCTCCATTTATTCTTTTTGGGGCCGAAGGGGAGTTTTTAAGAGCAAAAATTCTTGGGCAAAAGTGGGCCAAGACCCCCCGTGTGCAGGGGGGGACCTAAAAAAGTGCCGTCCACCCTGTCAAACGTTTTTCCGCACCCAATGAGAGAAGCTAACTGGTATGCGAGCCCCCTGGGCAAAATGAATAAGGGGGAACGCCCTCGCGTGTTATCCGCGCTCTCTACCATCACAAACCCAAACCTGATCAGAATGTATAAATCAGGCAAAATGCATTCAATCGTGTAGCGGGGAAATTTTGCATATTTTTTGGCATCCACATTAATTACAGAGATGGGTTGTAACTGGTACGGGAGGGGGATTCCTTTTCCCAGGCTTCAAAATCATAGGAAAAAATGTGCCTGCAAAAAAAGGCCCCGGGAAGGGCGGGGGAAAACCGGGAAAAAGAATTAAAAAAGGCCCGCAAAGGGTTAACTAAAAATTTCTAAAGATTTTAAAATTTTGGCTGTGAAGCATTGGGGCCCGGGGCTCTTTCCCCGCTGGCATGGCTGATAGGCCAGAGATAGTTTGGGAGTAAAAGGGGGGGCCAAATGACTGAGCCCTATGCCCCAAGCTCAGGGAGGACGTCATGGGAAGAATCGGTCCCGAGCTTCTGGGGTCGGGCTTCCACGAGAAGCCTTATTTAACGAAGATAAGTTATAGAGGTCTTTGTTAAAACTATGAAAGCTATCCAGGATCTCAGAGGTGAGGGGGCAACCTTCCCCCGTCTAGTTTTTTGCTGGGACATATGAGAGGCCCCCTCTTGTTCTTTAAAGCCCTAGCGGGATTCTGGGTCTATTTTTCCGACATAAAAAAAGAACCTGCACAAATCTGCCCCATAACGGGAGTTTTTTTATCCAGAAAATTGAAGGTCTCATGCTTGGAGAAGTACGTCCCCGGGGGTCTGATTCTGTAGTGTAGCTTTTTTGTGCCTTTTTTAGTTCCCTTAAGTCGCCTAAATAAAAACCGACGTTTAGCGAGTTTTCCTTCTTTTAACCCCCGAGCCCTGTTTTATCAAAAAAAACCTTGGTAGCACTTCATCGCCCCCATTTTAAATGAGGGGGGGTGGGGGCGGAAAAAAATGGCATGAGGAACTGCTCATAGTTCGCCAAAAATCAGCAAGAAATTTTCGAGTCGTTCAAAATGATTTATTTTAAAGGGCCCGGTAAAAAGTCTTGTCGCTACTCTCGGAGTTCCGAAAAACAGTGAATGGAGGTGATTGATAATGTTTTCGATGGCAAACTCAACAATGGGAAGGAAGCATGTTGGGACAAATGTAGTCCAACCCGCTTATTCTGATGTGGGGGTGAGTAAAAAAAATATAATCCCCTGTATTTGGATGGGTTTTTGGGGCCAAGCAACTAAAAGGCATTTATGAGCAGTTTTTTTTAAATTTTTTTCAGTTTTTAGAGGAACAGGGGTTTTTCCCCGGGGGTGTCCACATCAGGTCAATGCCCTTTAAAATCTCCGCAGAGGAGGTTTTGCCCTCTGCATAAACATTGAGCTCTTAAAGGGTTTCCGGAGAAAGATAGTTGGCCATTTATTGGGGGCATAAATATTAGCTTAGTCAACCTCGTCCCGGGGAAACTCGACTTAAAAAATGTATCTGGCATTGAGTAGCTTTGTGCTTTTATATGTACCTGGAGATTTTTAGAAAAAAAAAAAAGCCCCCCTTAGATTCCCATGGGTTGTCTATGGAACCAAAGAGGAAAAAAATTTATTCCTTTTACGTTCCGCTGTCCCCCAATTTTGTGTGTTTCAGGGCAAAGAAATTTTGGGGGTGGGTCTATATATGAACAAAATTTGGGACCTTCTCTCGGGATATTAAAACCCCTTTTTAAAATTAAGGGGTGGATTTGAAGCGAAATCAGTTGGAAGAAAAAATAAAGAAAAAAGTTTAATTGGGGGTTGGCTTCCATTTCGGTCCCGTCCAGAAAACTGTGAAGAAAAAATTCCCAAAATTGCAACCAAATGTAAGAAGTCATTGAACAAGCCGAATAGCAAATCTTTACCAGTAACGTTCGCAGTATGTCCACTGCAATATACGGGCACAGTAGGGCCCCTCTTGGACCTATGGGGGGGTTTTTAAATAAATACACTAGTTTCCAAAAAGAAAGGGAGTTCTTAAAGAGAGCACGGGGGCCCCCGTGGGGCCCCCGTTTCAAAAAAAAAAAAATTTATGCTAAAAAATATTGCCTATCACAGCATGCTGCAAGTAAAAACCTTTATGCCGGAGAAGCATTGCTAACTGTCTCTGAGACTTTAAACCCAGGATGGATAGAGAGATATTATTAACAATCTGGAGTGACCATAGGTCACAACCTCCTAGTAGAGAGCACCAATAGGGAGCCCATTACAAAACTAAGGCACATTATGAAAAAAAATTATGTCATCTATCAACATTTGTAGTTGTGCCCTCAACCCTTTTGAGCGCATAAAAAAGACGTCGACGCTTCAAGAGACGGTGCTGTTTAGGGGAAAGGACATTCTCCCCCCCCTGTCTGAGAGGAGGGTCGGCTCCGAGGGATCTGGGTCAGTGTCCCCGAATATGCTGCCTCCCAATCCGGTAGTGAAACAGTCGGGAGCTTCAGAGCCATCAGAAAATTGGAAGGCAGCTGTGTTTTAAGGGGTGATCGTTCGGTATCCCTTTCCATGGAGCCAAAAAGGGAAACCCCATCGATACTGAATTTGCCTATCCTGGAGAATAGCCTTTTAAGGGCCCTTGAGCAGACCTCAAAAGCAGAGTCCCCCCTTGAGAGATCAGGGAAAATTGCGATACTGGCACCCTCTGGGTAAGGGCTGAAGAGCGTCTGCTTTTTTTTATAATTTTCCTCTTTTAAACGCATAATATGACCGGGGGAAAAAAAACATCGCGGGCCTATTGGAGGCCTTGGAGGCCGGGTGCCCGTGCGCCCCGTCCGTTCCAGAGAAAAAGTCCTCCGGGCTATCCAGGTTATTTAAAGAGTCTAGTGAGAGATTGCGTTTTAAATTTCCTGGGACCAATGATTTGGGGGTTTCCCCCGATCGGGTGTTGTTTTGCGATTCCTTTTTCAGCATCATCCCCCTGATCGACTAGGGTTTGATAAGAGATTGCTGGTTTCTAACTGCGGTTGTAGTTCGAGATTGATGTAGCGCCAAGCATGGGAAGATTTCCAAGAGTGGGCTTGGTCTGAATTTAGATATATTGATTTGATAAAAGTAAAAATCTTTTCCAGGTGCCCTTTTAGATCCCGAGCAAGGGCGTTATGTCACTCTTGGTAGGGTGAGTGTGAGTGCGCTTGCCCAAATTTGGGGGCCCTTGTGCGCTAGGAGAGCAGAATTTTATGTGAAAGGGGGGTTGGTCAGCGGGACCCCAGTATCAGACTGAGTGGCCATAGCTCCCAAATTCAGAGCAAGAATCCCTAGCGACTGATGGAGCAGTGGTGTACAGGCATGAGGGGGCTCAAAAAAACTGCCCAGGGAAAAGCCAGGGTAGTCTCAGAAAACCCGCAAGTGCCCCCGTCAGGGGAGTCTGTAAACGGTTGGGGTGGGCTCCTGGAGTCCCTGTGGGGTGCCTGAGAGGTCGGTAGGTGCTGCCATTTTTTGCTGTGCAACTGTGGGCATGGAGCCTGGATGAGCTGCAGGAGGACAGTCAGCTCCTGCATAACGGAGCGCCGTGTCAATGTCCCGCTGGGTCTCTGGGGCGTCCGCCTTTCCACGCATATCGCCGGGGGGGGCAGGAGTCAGGGTCTCATACTCGTCCAAGGGGTGGTGTCGGCTCTGTTGGGGGATCTGGTGCAGGTGATGGCGGCTCCTCATTCTCCCCAGACATTGCCGTCCGGTTGTGCGCCGTGCAGGAGATCTCCACCTCTCCTTGTGGTCTGAGCTGCTCCGGACCTGCGCCAGATGAGCCCTGCTTAGGGTGAGTCCCGTGCCCGGGTCTGTTCTCCGCCGCTGCCGCCTCGTGCGAGTGTGGACGCGCGCCGGAAGAGCCGCGCTCCGCACAGTAAGATGGCGCCCGCTCTGGAGAAGGGGCTGTAGATGCCGGTGCCGAGTCCAGGCCTGCCAGCGGAGCAAAGAAGTTGCGGATCGGGACCGCAGGTGCCGCAGCCTCAGTAGGTCCCTTCTGGGTTCTTTTGGACTTCCTCTGGCTCATAATTGTGTAGAGATTAGGCTTTAAATCCAAGGTCCGCACGGAGCTCCCCTTCCACACGTCTTCTCTCCTCACATGCTAGGCCACGCCCCCGGCGCTCATGTTTTTTTACGTAGATTTTTGACAGAGCTAGATTTAAAAAGAAAGGGAAATGCAGAGGAAGGACTTCTACATCTCCTTCCCATTGAATCTACTTCTGGCTTTGGGTATGTTCACACGGGGTAATTTCGGCGCGCATTTCGCCGCTTATTTGCACTCTAATACGGGCGATATGCACTCTGAAATTACGGTAATCCATAGTTCTCATAGAGAGCTATGGATTACACCTCCTCTCCCTGCTCGTACAATACGATCATATTGTACGCCTGGGGAGATAAGTGACATGTCAGTGCTTGTATACGCGCGTATTAGCGCGAGCTCTCAAAACGCATGATGTACTGCGGCGCATACTGTACGCGCTGCAGTACATCATGTGAACATACCCTTTGGCTCAAAAAACTGCATCCAAAACTTTTGTGGCATATTTCACAAAAAATGTGGGGCATATTTAGTATAACTGTTGTGACAGAATTCTGGCAAATACTGACAGTTCTGCTTTACACTACATCTATTGTGTTTTAGATAATTTATAGATACTTTTTTGCTGCGGCCGACAAAGGAAACATGCCTTTGTGGATGGGGGACATGGTCTAATATGCAACATTTTATATCAAAAAATGTGTCAAAGTTTTAGCACAAACTAAGCCAACTAATAAATGGTATAAAGTTAGACACAAGTGTCTAAGCATGAGCCACACGTCTTATGCAGCATTAGCCACTGTGATCTATTTAAATTTACAATGTCTTAGTATTTGACAGTATCAGCAAATGTTCTCCCTTGTATGTAAAACCACTCTGATGCATGCTTGTGTAAACTCATTCTTTAGGTATTAAATCTTTAATGTATATGTGTCTAGAAAATATATTTATGTATGTTGTGTTTGTTGTAATGTGATAGGACATTTGCTTATTATAGTATTTATATTTTAGTTATTAACTCATAGACTTACCCTGTATCCAGCTTATATGGTAGGTTAGAAAGGAAGGCTGCATGGGATTAAAGGGGTTGTCTCACTACAAGGATTGCTTTTTATATTAAAGATCTTGCAAAAACAATTCACTTTGCAATATATTTCCATTAACCGTGTCCTACCTATTCTGAGATATCTCCTCTTGTATGGGCTACATCAGCTCCTCAGGTCACTATAGCTACAGACCTGTTCAATCTCTCCCGATAGGCTGCCAGCACTGGTGGCTATAGCTACAGACCTGGCGTCTACTGCAGTCTAGTAGAAGCCAGTAAACACACCCCTGAATTCAAAATGAAACCAAGAAAACAGCACTGAGGTAAGATGAATCGATGTAGAGAGACAACCCCTTAAACACAATCTTATAAATTATAATTATTCTCTGTTTGTAGCGTGTAAATTGTCTAGGGACGCTTTTTCTTCCTTCTAGCTCTCCGAGTTTTGTAAGGAATTGGGCAGACTAAAGTAATTTTATAATTTACTTCTATTTTGTGGACCTCTTGTTTTTTTCATGGCATCTGAGGGCACAACCACTTGTACTACTCCTCATGGCAGCCTTAGTGCCAATATAATGTGCAGAGTTTTACCATTCAGAGGGTAAATATACAGTTAAAAAAAAATCATGAAAAAAAACAAAGGGCTATGATTGTTAGAGCTTACTAGGTTCACATGGTGTTATGCTGTCCATTAGAGTACTGTGAAAAAGGTACCCTGATGGATACGGTGACATAGTTGCCAGGACCTCATAGAAATCAATAGAGCAAGCCTAGTCCTATTTGGATTACATTTGCTCTATTTCCCAGTTGTATATGCTTTGTATGTGCGATACAAAAGCATAGTAGACCACAACGGAAACCTTGTGTAGGATTACATTTGCTTTATTAATTTCTATGGGGTGCAGCATCTTTTGGGATACCTTATTTCACTTTACCCTGATGGATACCACTAATGGGTGGCGTAACGCCATCTAAACCCAACATTACAATTTAAAAGGAGATAGAGTTTAGAAGAACATTTTGAAGAGATGACGTTAGTGAAGCACAGGCAACGGAAATCAAATTAAGTTTAATAATGTAATTCATTTTTAAAGCATGGTGTAAGTTTTACAATTTAGCGATTACTGTTATTGTCGGGGACAGCACATGACAGGTGCTTGAGGTTGGAGTGAAAGATTATAGAGGGTGAGTGCCAAAAGTTGTTAACAGATTGCACATTTGTGCCACAAGCCTTTTTAGTTCGATATATAGTCTATACCTGCAGGATGATGGTGCAGGCGCAAGTCGAAACAGCTTTTTACTACTTGAATGATTTATATATAAATGGTTCAGCAGTCAGGAAATATACTTGGTAGAGCAGTGATAAAAGAGCTATGTAACATCACACATAATGACATTTCTATATAAAAAAAGATATCCTATTGTTTAGGCAGTTATTAAAGACGTTGATATATTTTTGGTTTTATGCCCTCCTTGGGGCTTGTTCAGAGGTGACTTCACGGGCAGCATCTAGTGTTTCTGAGGTAAAGCCATCTTAACACTGCACAATGAGGTTTTTTTTATTTTCTCCATTTTCTTAACCCATGGCCTACTCCATAACTCTGGTGCTACATGTTGGTCTCGGACCTGGGGATTGCAAAATAGGAAAACTTATTTGATAACAACTGCATTAAACTAGTGCCAGCAGAGGCAGACAATCCACATCTAAAAATCTAAAGATTAAATACATTTTTGGAAAGGTGAACAGATTTTTAGATTCACTGCAAAAGAAAAGCTAACCTAGCTAAAGCATAATTTTAAAACAATATCACAAAAAATAGCAAAATAGGGGAATTCGGGTTGCTACTATGCACATATATATTCCAGTACAACACACGTGTGGAAAAACTCATGGTTTGTTGAAGGCAGATTCCCCTGTGATGTCCCAGTGTGTCACATTCTAAGCCAGGGGCAGGGGAATTCATTTTACCGGGCGGCCGCATGAGAAATTGGGATGCTTTTAGAGGGCCAGACTAATAATAATAAAAGAAAACATAGAGTGAACAGGGAAAAACTCGTTTTTGGGGTTTATTTTTGTAGAAACTTACTATGTGATATTAATGATACATTATCTTTATTTTGTGGGTCAGTATAATTCCATCAATGCCAGATTTATAAAGAGTGTTTAATGTGTTTTACTAGTTTTTTCTGAGACCAATAATCTCTTCTGTCACCTGAGCTGTGTCAGGGATAGATTATGGGGTTAGGGTTCTTATTTGTATCATCTTTCATTTTAGGTTGCATATGACTTATGACGGCTATGCGGCCAAGAGGGCGCGATGAGGGCCTTCAGTGCTACTTTTAGCAGACCTAGACCTTGTACGGGCCGCATCCGGCTACATAAAGGGTCGGATGTGGCCCGCAGGCCATACAATGCCCAGGTCTGTTCTAAGCAAATCTCCTATTGATGCCGGAGTTTTCATGCTGAATACATGTAGGAAAGACTAAGCTTGTAAGTGGGGGCACCTAAACTATCCCTCTCCACGGCATTGCCCCAATGCCTTTCCCCTACTGATTATCAGGGGACCAAAATGATGCAACATATAATGACTCCCTAAGATTTATCTATATAGGGGTTGTTTAATGATACTGAAGTAGGTAATGATGATGCGGTCGAGTAACATACTTCCCAAGAGCAAAAAGAAGAAAAGTGGTGCCTCAGGATGTTAGAGGGGCAACTAGATCCCATGTTGTCCTCATATTTATTAACCTGGGAGAACCTCTCCTTAACTGTCATCTCCTGTGTACACCAATACTTACATGCAGGAAGCTCCTGCACAAACCAGCGAGTCGGCCTGCCATAAATCACACTGCACATATCCGGTATAGTGCTTGTGCTGTGAAACTGAAATCACAAAAATATTACAAAAAATATTAGTGGATTTTCCCGATGGGATCCATGCAAGCCTAATGGCCTCAACGAATCACTATACTTGGGGTGTTTCATTTGAATATCGTTTTCATTTGATTTGTATACATCTGACCATTAAGGTTGAGACTCTAGTAGTCTAGCGGGGGTTGATATCTGACCAGATGGTATCTAACAACCCCACCACACATCATAATCAACGGACTGTCCCATTCAGGACTATAATTCCATCTCTTTGGGAACCCTGGCAATAGTATGTCCCAGTGGTACTTCCTTTTTTACTTTGTGGATTTTGTTTTTCTTTCCATAAAATAATAGTTCCTGTATGTGTGGACATGATAGATGCCTATGCATTTATTGCATTTATGATGCATCTATCATTTCCTTATTCTTACCTTTTAATTGCTGTATGCTAATATGGTATTTGTATATTTTTGCCAATGATGCATTACGCACTCTGCCACACTTTATTTTGAATGAATATTGAGTTATATTACTACTTTTAATGGCTATGTTTGATATCCATGCAGTCTAAAAGGGTGATCTGCTGTTGGCTGAGTATGTATTACAAGATCCTTTCCGATGTATTACAAGATCCTTCCATTCATATCAGCAGTTGCATAGTGATGTTTTCATAGTGCACGTGCGTGTACTTTCATCTTGCTGCACAATCGCTGAGTGACTGTAGCAGACCTGCTGAAAAACACTTCTCGAATCCGCTCATTCCTTAAAGGGGTTGTCTCACTACAAGGATTGCTTTTTATGTTAAAGATCTTGCAAAAACAAGTCACTTTGCAATATATGTCCATTAACAGTGTCCTACCTATTCCTCGATATCCCCTCTTGTATCGGCTGCATCAGCTCCTCAGGTCGCTGTAGCTACAGACCTGTTTGATCTCTCCTGATAGGGTGGCAGCACTGGTTGCTATAGCTACAGACCTGGATTCTACTACAGCCTAGTATAAGCCAGTAAACACACCCCTGGATTCAAAATAAAACTAAGAAAACAGGACTGAGGTAAGATGAATAAGTGTAGTGAGACAACCCCTTTAACTTCAATTCTACAAAAATGTTAGTCTATGTCCTTGTCATCTCCCACCCACACTACTGCAGCATCCTTCTCTGCAGTCTACCACTTTTGCTAGTCTCTTTCAAACCGTCCTCAAGTCCACTGTCTGTCTTTTCCATCTCTCTCCTCACTATTCCTCTGCAAATCCCTTCAATGGCTACCAGTTGCACAGCAAATTCAGTTCACGTTACTAACCTTGACCTACAAGGCTCTCCATAACCTCTCCCCTCCATATATCTCTGCCGTAATCTCCAGATACTTCCCCTCACGTAGTCTCAGCTCTTCACAGGACCTTCTTCTCTGCTCTGCTCTCCTCTCCTCTTGTCAGCTCCTCACACAGCCGTCTTCGAGACTTCTCCCATACCTTCTTTGTGGAACTACAAGTCTCAACATCCTCTCCATTTGCCCTGTGTAAATCTCCTGCTATCTGTCTATATCTGAATGGTATGCATCTTTGTGGAACTACAAGTCTCAACATCCTCTCCATTTGCCCTGTGTAAATCTCCTGCTATCTGTCTATATCTGAATGGTATGCATCATTTGATGGAACTACAAGTCTCAACATCCTCTCCATTTGCCCTTGTGAATCTCCTGCAATCTGTCTATATCTGAATGGTATGCATCTTTGTGGAACTACAAGTCTCAACATCCTCTCCATTTGCCCTGTGTAAATCTCCTGCAATCTGTCTGTATTCGAATGGTATGCATCTTTGTGGAACTACAAGTCTCAACAACCTCTCCATTTGCCCTTTGTGAATCTCCTGCTATCTGTCTATATCTGAATGGTATGCATCTTTGTGGAACTACAAGTCTCAACATCCTCTCCATTTGCCCTGTGTAAATCTCCTGCTATCTGTCTATATCTGAAATGGTATGCATCTTTGTGGAACTACAAGTCTCAACATCCTCTCCATTTGCCCTTTGTGAATCTCCTGCTATCTGTCTATATCTGAATGGTATGCATCTTTGTGGAACTACAAGTCTCAACATTCTCTCCATTTGCCCTGTGTAAATCTCCTGCTTTTCTGTCTTTATTGAATGGTATGAATCTTTGTGGAACTACAAGTCTCAACATCCTCTCCATTTGCCCTTTGTGAATCTCCTGCTATCTGTCTATATCTGAATGGTATGCATCTTTGTGGAACTACAAGTCTCAACATCCTCTCCATTTGCCCTGTGTAAATCTCCTGCTATCTGTCTATATCTGAATGGTATGCATCTTTGTGGAACTATAAGTCTCAACATCCTCTCCTTTTGCCCTTTGTGAATCTCCTGCTATCTGTCTATATCTGAATGATATACACTTTTGGCTGCATCTCCCGCTGTGACAAGAGGCCTAATTGTCTACCCACTATCACTTTTCAATCTTTCCTTCTGCTCACCAATATCCTCCTCCCCCCCCCCCCCCTCATCCTAATTTCACACCTGGTAAAAGTTGCAGGATTGCTATTTAACCCCTTCAGGACCCGGAGGTTTTTTTTTGTGACACGTTTGTTTTACCCTCCTCGCCTTCTGAAAGCCACAATTTTTTTATTTTTCCACCTACATAGACACATGAGGGCTTTTATTTTGCGGGACAAGATGTACTTTCTAATGGTGTTATTCACTATACTATAGAATATACTGGGAAACCGCAAAAAAATTCCAAGTGGGACAAATTGTGAAAAAAAACGTATTTTCGCCATGTTTCTGGGTGATTTGCTTTTACGGCGTTCAATCTTCGGTAAATATAATGTGTTATCAGTATTCTACAGGTTGTTACGCATCCGGCAACACCAAACATGTAGGGTTTCCGTTATGTTTTGGTATGGTAAAAAAATTCCAAACATTTTCTATTTTTGACATTTGCGCCGCGGCGCCAGTTTGTGCGACCAATAACTTTTTTGTACTAACACCTACGGACGTCAGTGAGGGTGCATTTTTTGCGGGCTGAAGTGTACTTTTTATCGCTAGTAGTTTGGAATGCATGCGACTTTTTTGATCATTTTTATTCCATTTTTTGAGTGACGTAAAATGACCAAAAAACGCAATTTTGGCGTTTGGAATTTTTTTTCTTCTACGGTGTTCAGCGTACGGGATAAATGTTATATTTTTATAGATCAGACTTTTTCGGACGCGGCGATACCAAATATGTGTAACTTTTTTATTATTTTAATGATTTTATTTGTAAAATGGGGAAAGGGGGGTGATTTGAACTTTTAATACTTTTTTTTTTGTACTTTTAAACTTTATTATTTTTTTTATTGTAACATTTCATCCCCTATGGTGCTTGACCACTAGGGGGCACGATTGTTAATACAACCTAATGCATTGCATAGGCAATGCATTAGGGTGTACAAAGATGGCGGTTTCCCCACTTCCTGTCTGCAGACGGAAGTGGGGCAAACCGGCCAGGGTACGTGACGGGAGCCTTCACAAGGCTCCCCACCACCATGCCCGGTCGTCGGATCTGCGCCGGTGCCGATGACCGTACCGACCGGTGCGCGGCACCGATCGGCGTTCATTTAGACGCCGGGGCCATTTTTGGGGCCGCGGTGTCTAGGGGTTTAAAACAGGCCAGGGGGGGAGCCACCCGCCGGCGCTTATTCCAGGTGTTACCGATTACCCTAACACCTGCCGGCTGTGGGGGGGGTCGCGGGGGAATCCCCCTGCAAAGCCCCTTAGGGGCCCTGGACGTACTCAACGCCCAGGGTTAAAGGGGTTAGGCTGCACCCTATCATTCAGATTTTATTTTTCAGTGCAACACCCCCAAAAGTGCAACTCCATAAGTTAAGCCAAAAAATACCCTTTAAAACCCAAAGTGAACCCAAAGGTAACCAAGCCCCCTTCCCAGCTCCCAAACCACAAGCCCCAATAGCACCTCTTTGCCACAATCATAAACTGCACCCCTAATCATCAACTCCTTGTCTCCCCCAACACCCACGCGGGGCAATGATTCCATATCTCCCCTTCTGTCTTATCCTCACAACTGACTCTAATCTTCATCCCCCACAACATTAAGATCTTTAAAAAAAACCCACAAAACCCCCCTTTGCTCTACCCACAACCCCCTCCTCACCTCCCCCTGTTTCCCCCTCGCTGCAGGGGACATATCCCCCAAAACCCCCGGGCCCCCTCGCCACCCCCACTGTTTTTTCCCAGGCATCTTTAAAAACCCAAACGGGGCACACACTCCATCAACCGCAAAAACCTCAAACCCATCCCCCTCAACCCTGCAGTATTTACCCTTATTACGGAGCTCTCGGGAAATCACGTTCCGTGTGCAACAAGCTTCCCCCTTTTTCCGACCTTTTCCCCTCTCGCGCAATCAACCTTTCCTTGGACTAACAGAAACCTGTCGACACCTTCTGACACAATTTCCCCTTGCCTCTCCTATGGTGGGCCCATTTTTAAAACCCACCCCCCCCCCGCCCGCAAAAACATGGGGAGGTGTGGGCCCTTCTCTGTCAGAACCTGCCCCTTTTCTCCCCTTTTCCACCACCCCTTTCCTCACCCCCCCCTTCGGTGCCTCTGTCCGCATCTACGCCCCCCCAACCCCAAGTGCTTTTGTCTCCCGACCCCCGGCCCTCCACCACCCCCCCTTGACCACTTTGCCTCCTGGCCCTCCATTTTCTTTCCACCGACACCCCCACTATTACAAAGAGATTTAACATTCAATCATACACCCCATCCACTACTAAAAAACCCTGTCACTCTCCTTTTCCCTTTTGGCCTCTCCCGGGGACCTCTGAGCCACTTATAAAGAGGCACCACTGGCCTCATCTTCACCCCCCTTTGCACCTCCTAACCCTCAAACTCTCCTCCCCTATCTCTGACCACAATTTGCTCACCTTCCCTCCTCACCACTCCACCTGCCCCTCCGCCCAAACTAGTAACCCACGCGGGAACCTTCAAAAAACCCCCCCCCCTCTGACCTTTTGCACCTCCTTTTCCCAATCCCTTTTTTCGATCCGCCCAGCCACCACATTCTACAACAACACAATCACCCCCATTTTGATGCTTCCCCCTCCACACACAACACCCTACACACAGACTCCACCAAACAGCTGGGGCAAGCTTCCAAAATTTGCCGAACGCCGCTGGAAGAAAACCCCCGCTCCACCACTGACTTTCCTCAAACAAAAAAATACTACACCATTTAAATCTGCACCCTCAGCCAAACAAGACACTTCACTGCTTCATACCCTCCCCGTCCCACAACCCCAGACAACTTTTTAACACCTTTAACTCTCTCCCCCGCCACCCCACCCCCCCCCCTCTCTCCCCCCAGCAATGATTTTTCAACCACTTCCAAAATAAAATAAATCCATCAGACTAATCTTTACCCGCAGCCCCCCTCAGCCTACCTCTATTCCACAGTGTCCCCACAGCCCACCTCTACACCCCTCATCACTATCCCCCCCCCCCCCCCCCACCTGCTTCCTCCGGCACTCCTGACAAACTCTCCTCTTTACTGTCCAAAACGAACCTACCCCCGTATCTTTACCCCCTGCCATCCCACCCCATCCCTAACCTTAGGCTTTTTCATCCCACCCTCACCCATCCTTTAAACTATCATTAAAACCCCTTTCATCTTTCCCCCCTCCTTTAAACAGCTACCATCACCCCCATCCTTAAGAAACAAACTCTCGACCCCTCCTCACTTCCAACTATCGCCCCCTCTCACGCTTCCATTCGCCTCTAAACTCCTTGGCAAAACATCCCTCTTCAGCTGCTTTTCACTCTCCACCAACCTTCCTTGACCCACTCCAATTTTGGTTTCCGACCCCACCACTGTTCCGAAACCCCCCCTAACCAAAAACACCAATGACCTAGTAACTGCCAAAGCCCACTCCACTTCTCTTGCTTTTCCCCCTAGACCTTTCCCCGCCTTTTACACTGTCGCCATTCACCCCCACACTCCTCTCATCCCAGTACACAGACTCGGCCCTTTCCTGGATCTCCTCATACTTTACCGTAGAACATTCACGTCTCACACTCTGCACCACCCCCCTTCCCCTCCCGTTCTGTTGGGGTCCCCCAGGGGGGCATTCCTGGGCCCCCTACCTTCTCTATCTACACCCTTGGCCTGGGTCAGCTCTAGCACACATGGCTTTAATACCACCTATGCAGATGCACCCACTCTACATCCCGGCCCCGAATTTACCTCTCTTTCCCCGGTCCCTGATGTCTTTTTTCCATTCCCCCTTCCTCCCCCCGTCTCCTAAAACAAAACGTGGAGAAAACGAATTTTTTTATCTTTTCCCCCCCGTCCCACTCTACCCCCACCTGATCTCTCTATCACAGTCAAGGCTACCCTCTCCCCCCCCCCCCAGCACCACAGGTCCGCTGCCTTGGGGGTAACCTTTGACTCCAAACGTCCTTTAAAAACCCATAGCCAAACCCTCACCTCTGCCTTCCCTCCACCAAAAAATATTTCCCAACGCTCATTTCTTAACCCTGAAAACACAAAAAAGCTGGTCCATGCCCCCCGTCATCTCCCGCCAAATACTGCAACATTTTTCTCGTGGCCTCCCCCTAGCACCTCGCTCCCCTCCCAAAACCCTCCTTAACCTGCGCCCGCTATTCACCTCCCCTGCTACCCCCTGCCCCTCCCCCCCTTTCCGTCCCTTCACGGCTACCCATTTCCCGGAATCCAGTTAAAAACTACAACCTACCTACAAGCTCTGCATAACCTCTCCCCCCCCTATATCTCTGTCTTTAACTCTCAATACCCCCCCTCCCACAGGACCTTTTTCCTCCTCCCTTATCACCTCCCCACATAACCGTCTCCAAACTTTTTCCCTTTGCTTCCCCCTACCTTTGGAACTCACTGCCTCAAAACCTCAAATCCCCCCTCTCTCGCAGCCTCAAATACAACCTGAAAACCTACCTCTTTTAGGATTTCCTATAACCAACAAACCGTGTTGCACTGCTCCACCCACAACATGTTCTCCCCCCCACCTTCGTCCTTTCCCCCTTCCCTTTTGATTGTAAAACCCCAGGGCAGGACCCTCTCCCTCTGTACCATTGTTAGCCTTATTATCACTTTGTAATTTTTTGACCCAAAGTTGTTTAGTACCCCCCCGAAATTACAGGGCCCGGAATCAAGGGGCCCCCAAAAAAAAGATGAAATAAAATAATAATACTCTAGAACACATCAGTCTTTCCTTTACTTTCACTAGCCTCAAAATCAACCTGAAAACCCATCTCTTAAGGATAGTCTATAACCGACAATAACCCTGCCATCCCTACAACACTCCACAAGTCTTCACGTACAGGGTCCTCTCTTCCCCTGTACCAGTTTTAGTCATTTATTGTTGCCATTGTACTTTGACATGTCATGTATGTAACCCCTCTCAAATTTATAGCGGCATTGAATTAACGGTACCTAAAAATAAAAAATAATCTGCGCAGTCACTATTGTGCATGTTAGCATATTTCGTGTGCGCACTTTCGGTTTTGCGGCACAGGTGTATGTAATCACCGTATTGGACCTGGGCAGTGTAATTTACAGCATCTCGAATTGCTGATTCGAGCAGGAACTTCCGGCACATACAGATTGATGTACATAGGAGATTACAGGTAAGGGAATGTTCTCTCCATGGTAGTAAATATGAGGACAACATGTGATCTAGTTGGTCCTCTAACATTGTGAGGTATCGTATCTCTTCTTTTTGACTCTTGGGTGGGGGGTATGTTACTTGACCGTATAATCATTACCTTGGTCAGTAACATTATCGACCCCCTGTGCAGACAAATCTTTGGGAGTGGGAGAGTCGTCGTATGTTGCACCATTTTGGTCCCCTGATAATAAATAGGGGAAGCCCTTCGGGATGGTGCAGTGTTTGTTTATATTTAGGCCTGGTGGGATTATAGGATGCGACCATATAATAATTGTGGAGCCGCCCTTTTTGGGGTGGTGTCCCTGCTGTCAAGCAGGGAAAGGTGAGGGAGAGGGATAGTTTAGCTGCCCCCAACCACAAATTTATTTTTTCCTACTTTTATCCAGCATGAGAACTCAGACATCACTAGGAGGCTTGCTTGGACCTTGACACATCTGGACATCACAGGTGATTCTGCCTTCACCAAACCATGAGTTTTTCCACTTGTGTTGTACTGTATTATTCATGTGCATAGTAGCAACCCACTTTCCCCTAGCTTGCTGTATTTGAATTTTTATTTTTGTAATATTTTACCTTTTGGATTGGGTCATTTTTTCTGTATTAAAGATTGTATTAAAAGTTATTTTTTAGCTAGGTTAACTTTTCTTTTGCATTGAATCTCTAATTTTCCTGGTTAACTTATCTTCACTGATTGTTACCGCCTAGGTTTGGATAGTTGTTATACTGTGTGGGGTCTTGAATAAATATTGTGCATTTTTTTTGTTTTGTTTTTCTGTAAGATAGATCCAAAATATTCTTATTGTATGGTACAGTGGTAGTACAGTATTTTGTGTTAGACCAGGGTGTAATCCTATTTGCAGTTTCATTGCTGTCTGCTGATCGTTAACATGTTCTGTAATAATCTGTTTAGAGAGCTGCAGGATATTTATCAAGCATTAGGATGACATCTGTATATAACTGTATAACTCCACTAATCAGAGAATCACATTCAGAGGTTTTGATTTAATTATATGCTGATGGTTATGAAATAGGAAATCAGTATGTGCAGTTCACCTACAGACCACTATCTCTTGGAGTGTAATAGCACACAGGTACATGCTATTATGGTACTAGATTCCCTGCTATGCTTTATATTCTCTTATATTACATAAGTGAATGAAAAATTATAATATTAACGAGCAAACATATACTACAGAGCATATGCATTTCATCCATATAAAGGAGTCTGGATATAGACCAAAAGTGGAGTGGATCAGGGCAAAGGGTTAGGATTTTATCTTCATATATGCTAGACATTTAGCCTAGTAGAACCCGTAGAAAAAAAAACAGCATGACCAATGCGGTGCTCAGCATAGATTAGTCAATTAATCTCCCAAAAAATGGGAATCTCGCAAGAGAACAGAAAGAGTGACTATTAATCACTATATTTACTATTTTGCCATAGGCAAACTAAAACTCTATCAGTTCTCAATCTATAAGACACTAAAACGTAACTTTTATTATGTACTTAACCTCTATACACACTATTTAAAAACCTGATTTCTAACCTCTCAATTTTTCCTTCCTACTTCTGAAGGAATAACTCCCTTTCCATTATCAAGTCTGGTGGAATCCCACCTACTAACAGGAAAACCTTATATATACACAGTAATTTACTAACTCCAGTATGGGATCCCAAGCATCCTACTTGGGCAGTTATCCCTATCTAATGGATGTTATATGTTTTATGTCCATTAGATAGGGATAACTGCCCAAGTAGGATGCTTGGGATCCCATACTGGAGTTAGTAAATTACTGTGTAGATATATGGTTTTCCGGTTAGTAGGTGCGATTCCAGCCGACTTGAGACTGGAAAGGGAGTTATTCCTTCAGAAGTAGGAATGGAAAAATTGAGAGGTTAGAAATCAGGTTTTTAAATAGTGTGTATAGAGGTTAAGTACATAATAAAAGTTACGTTTTAGTGTCTTATAGATTGAGAACTGATAGAGTTTTAGTTTGCCTATGGCAAAATAGTAAATACTGCATAGATTAGTACACCCCCTTTGAAAAGTAAGATTTTATTTTCTTTATTTTCAATATTTTGTATGACCTCCATGATTTTTATGGACTGCACGAAGTCATGGCATGGAATGAACACGTTTGTGACATTTTGCAACATCTATCGTTTTCTATTCTTCAAGAACAACCTCTTTTAGAGCCCTGATGCTGGATGGAGAGTGATGCTCAACTTGTCTCTTTAGAAGTCCCCATAGTTATACAGTTTTGAATCATGAGTCCACTGATATACTACTCTGTATTGAAAGAGAAGATTCTACAAGCACTCCATGCCCTGTGTTGTCATGCACTTTTCCAATATGACATTGATCCAAAATATGCATCCAAGGCCACTGTTGTATTTCTGAAAAATAACAGGGTGAAAGTGATTCAGTGGCCAAGTATGTCTCCTGACCTGAACCCAACCGAACACCTGGGGGGAATTCTGAAGAGACAAGTTAAGCATCACTCTCCATCTTGCATCCAGGCTCTGAAAGAGGGTGTTCTTAAAAATGGAGAAAGATAAATGTTGCATTATGTCATCAACATGTTCATTCCATCACTAGAAGACTTGAATATATGCGGAAACAACTTTTTCATACGGTTACCTATCGAAGTGATTCAGAGATTTTCTCGTGACACATTGTGCTTTAAATTAGTATTACATTTTGGTCCATTTAGTCCTTGTTTATTTATAAAAAATATCCAAATGTTGTGAAAATTTGGATAAATTTGCCATTTTCAAAGTACAAACATTTCTGCATGTAAGACCATTATACCGCACAAAATAGTTTACAACTGGCATGTACCATATGTCTACTGTATGTTGGCATACATTTTTAAATGTCTTTTTATTTAATTTTTAATGACATTACAAATTTAGTGGCAATTTTTCACATTTTCAAGAAAATTTGCAACGGATTTTTTAGGGTTCAGTTCTCACATGGCTTTGAGGGGCTTTGTATGTCACTCCCATAAATGGCTCCATCTAAAAAAATATATTTTTTCCAGTAAATTGCAGTTTTAGCTGTAAATGTTTCATTTTTACAAGGAATCCTGGAAAAAAGCACCCCAGAGTTTTATGCAATTTCTTCCAAGTTCAGCAATACCCTAAAGGGTGCTGTGCGTGTTTGGTTTTTTTTTGTGTTTTTTTGTGTTTTATGTTTTGGGTTTTTTTTCACATTATTTACACTAGTTCCCATAGGAGACTTGACTCAGCGATATGTAGATCACTGTAATAATACACAGCAGTACATGCCTTTATTGCGATGTACTGTAACTGTCAGGCACCAATGTGGTGACCTCACAGACAGCACGAAAGCCTTTGTTAGGCTTCTAGGTTGTCATGAAAGCCATCTTCTAGTAGAGACAGAAGGAGCTCCTTCCATCTTTCCCTTAGCTGCCACGTTTGGGAAAACTGATGGAGTAAGCTGTAATATACAGCTGACTTCATGTGCTGTTTGCGCAGGGTTTGCTCGTAAGCCCACAGGATGTCCTGGATGTTCAAGAATGTCTGATTGCGCTAAGTGACAAGCAGTCAGGACATTCCTGAATGTCGAAATGCACAAAGGGGTTAAAAATCATGGAGGTCATACAAAGTACTAGATGCAGTAGTTTTTGGTGTGGAGTATATCCATTTTTGCATCAAATAATTTAAAAATTTGTAAAACTGAAGATTTTGTAATCGAACTTATATTACTAACTTTACTTTTATGTTATGGGTTAAAAAAAATTCTCAATCTTGTCAAAATGTTTGAAATTGTTCTTGTGTTCAGTAAGAGATTGATAACAATTTTGCTTTTCAAAGGGGGTGTACTCCTTTATGCCGAGCACTGTATATTGCCTCTTCAAGTTTACAGTACTGACTACTAATTTGTTGTTTCTTAATAGTTTGCATGCTGCAATTTTCCAGCAAATTCATTTTGTTGTTGGGTTGATGTCCATGTTCTCTGTTTTTTAAATTGTTGTTGGGATAGGGGAGGAATTGTATATTTGTGTGTATTTTTTTAGCTCTTTTGACACTGTCCTCTACTGACCTGAACCCTGTAAGGGAATAAAGCTTCAACAGTATCTGGATTCGGCTGTTGTCAAACCTTCATCTCGGCATAAGGGTGCGGACTACAAAATTGTTCCTTGTTTAAAATTTATTTTGAGATTTATTTTTTTTTACTATATGTCCACTGGTAAATGTCCTTATCCAAATAATCTGAAATAAGAATTTCTGTCACTTCACTTGCTGCTGCTTAATAAAAAGCATTCCTACTTCAGGACCATTTTAATTAAATCTTTGTTGTTCTCCTGCTTTGCCTAACACAAATTAAAATTCTTGCTGTATTAGAAAATGTAATCCTGTGAACATTACAAAATGCTTTTTTCACCAGTTTTTTACCTCTTCGGTTGATTGACCACTGGCATGAGCAAGCAGGGATCAGTTAAAATTTTATGTTTCATAAACAGTGATTGAAAAAAAATCATATTTTTTAATGGATGCAAAAATACTCCAGTTCTTCAGTTTTCACCTGAGTTAAATCTACCATAGGAGGGAAACTTAGACTTTAGGTGACTAAAAGTTTAACTTTTATGGACTAGACTTCTGTTCATTGTTCTGAAATTTGTTCATGGAACTGGCATTTCATTTTCTGTGGGTGCACCACCTCTACAAGCTAGAAACAATTTGCACATTTTTATAATGGAACATTTGACCATTAAATGCATTAATTGTAATTGGTCTTGTTTATTAAGTGTTAAAATTCCATTCATGGTTTTTATAGCACATACTTTACTGCTGTGCTTTTACAAATAGTCTCTATGACCATGAAACATTTTTTTTTTTGCTTACAGTAAAATTTTGTGGCATCAGTCTTAAATTGGATTCTGTAGCACTTACATATTTTATGAACCAATGTGAAAGCTCTCTATAAACATTTGTAGGTGATTTAAAGAACTGTGATGTTTTCTTTTAGGGCGACATACAGCAATAACAAAAGGAAACTATGAATTGCAAAAGCATCACATATAAAAGATTATACTGCATGATGTTCTGTTTTTGACTTGGCGGATCAAGGTTTTTATATAGATCTTTATAACTGTTCCATTTACTGCATAAAACTGACTTTACCAATTTGGTATATGCTGTAGCAAAAAAAGGAACAAAAATGTGAAAAGTCATTCATAAAATGGAATAAAAGTATAAAAAACTGTATAAGAGCTAAAACAAGCAGCCATTTATTACCCCATACTGAAAATTTCTCAAACACAGATGCATCTGGTAATCTCTAGGTCAGTGACTTATAACCTTGTCTAAGCCAGAAAACTCCATGACCTAAGGTTGCGTGGGGAAGCTAGCCGTCTCCTGCCTTCTATGACTCCAGAGCGATATGAGTCTTCCAAGACTATTTATGGTAAAGTCTTTAAGGCCATGTTCACACGGCTTAAAATGGACCGTATTTCGGTCTGTAATTACGCACCAAAGTGCGCAAATTACGGGCTGAAAACGGCCCATTCATTACGGTAATCCACAGTTCTCATAGAGAACTATGGATTACGTCTCCTCTCCCCGCTCGGCGAATACGCCGAGGGGGGAGATAATTGACATGTCACTTTCTATATGCGCCGCTAGTAATGATTGTCTATGGGCCGACGAAGTGCCGGCCCCCCGCTCCCGCCCCCGGCCACACGGCGTAACTGCGGGGCGTAATTACGTCCTGCAGTTAACCCGTGTGAACATAGCCTAAGAGGAACAGGACCTCACAGTGGTCCAACATCACACTTCTGATCCCTTTTTCCATCTCTTTGATGTTACCCACCTTACTAATGTCAATTTGCCTTTGACTCTTGTCCATAGAAGATAAGAGGCAAACAACCATCATGCCCATACAGTAGGTTGCAAAAGTACTCACCCTTTAAACTGTTCCTCATTTTTAAATATTACAGCCACAAACGTAAATGTATTTTTATTGATATTTAATGTGATAGAGCAACTCAAAGTAGCAAGTGTTTTGTGTATTGTTAAGAAAATGTAAAATTAAAAAAACTGAAAACCTGTGTATTTAGCTCCATCTTTCTTCCCATCAAGTCTGACCAGCTTCGCAGTCCCTGTTGAAGGAAAGCCTCTTCACAGCATAATGCTGCCATCTCCATGCTTCACGATGGGGATGGTGTTTTCAGGCTGATGTGCAACGTTGGCTTTCCTCCACATACAGAGTTTGGCATTTAGGCCAAAGAGTTAAATTTTGGTCTCATCTGACCAGAGCACCTTCTTTCACTTGTGTGTTGCAAACTGCAAGCAAGACTTCTTATGACCTGTTTTCAAAAAGGGCTTTCTTCTTGCTACTCTTCCAAAAAGGTTAGACTTGGAACACACAAATAATAATTGTCCTGGGGACAGATTCATCCACGTTAGCTGTGGATCTCTGCAGCTCCTCCAGAGTGACCTTGGGCCTCTTGACTGCTTCTCTAATTAGTGCTCTCCTTGTCTGGGTGGTCAGTTTAGGTGAACTGTAATATCTTGGTAGGTCAGTAGTTGTGCCATACTCATTTAATTTATGAATGATGTATTGAACAGTGCTCCATGAGATGTTAAGAGCTTGGGCTATATTTTTTAAACTTAACCCTGCAATACACTTTGCAACAACTTTATTCCTGAGCTGTCTGGTGAGTTCCTTGGTTTTCATGATGATGATTGTTCACTAATGTTCTCTAACAAACCCCTGAAGGCCTTCACAAAACAGCTGTAGTTATACTCAGAAACAATTACATACATATTTACTCTATTTTCTAATAAGGCAACTTCTAGATACAATTGATCACACTGGATTTTAGTTAGGGGAAACAGAGTACAGAGGGCTGAATACATATATTCATGCCACACTTTCAATTTTTCAATTTGCAGAAATTTGGAAAAGCATGTATAATTTTCTTTACACTTCACAGGTACTTGCTACTTTGTGTTGCTTTATCAATAAAATACAATTAAGTTTGTAGCTGTAACATTTAAAAATGAACATTTCAAGAGGTATGAATACTTTTGCAACCAACTGTATGTCTCACAATGGGATCTTTGCTATAGTATCTAATGTTGTGTATATATGTGCATTTGATGGGAACGTATGGTATTTAAAAGGTTATTGAATATTTGTGTAGTCCCAAAAGCATTGAATAGGCAGAGGAAAAAAGCAGACATCATTAGAAGGCCTGAACAGAATATTAATTGCTGCCAAGCTGTAGTAGCCGAATGTCTATCCAGAACAAGCAGTCAAGTCATTGTTTGAAAAAGATTTCCTCCTGTTGAGATTTAATTGATTGGTTAGATATTTTTAGAGAATTGTAGCTTTTACAAATGTAGAGTTAAACAGGTTTTAGCAGATTCACTAATCCTTTATAACCTAGCTAGGAAGTAGAGGAAGCAAACATCTATAGTATTAAACAATGAGAATGTATTATATCAACATTTATGGATCAGAGATCATACAGTACAGGGGAAATTGAGTTAGTAACAGAGGCAAACTTGCACCCTTACTGACTTCAACAAAGGGATAGGAACACGTGCATTATCCCAATGGATGTTTAGGAATGTGTCCCAGGAAGGAAAAAAGGCTGGAATTAGTTCCTAGGAAGCATACGAGTTCTTGAAGAGACTGTTGACCTGTTCCGTATTTTATATTGGCTTGCTTTTTGCGTAACCGTTCAACTTGCTAGAAATCAGACACATAAATGGATATTGGCCTTTGAATAATGAATTACTGACTTATAAATTACAAGAATTTCATGCTTCTATACATTCCAGTGGAGTTTGCTTACATTTAGAAACCTGTATAGTTCAAGCTCATGTTATATCATGTTGAAAAAGGTCTGTAAAAATTTGGAAGTAAGAAGATGGCCAAATAAGAACTTCTGTAATGTTAGGTTTATTAAGAAAGAGTACTACTTATTTGAATGGTATTGATAAGTATAGCAGTCCAAGATATGCCATAAATATTTGAGTAGGGTTTTCCACCTCTGGAACCACTACATGTTAACAGAAGTAAGTTCTAGCTCCTGAAGAGCTGTGGTACCAGTGAGTGAAATGATAACTTGTTTTTGGTGCATGTTTTAACATTGCACAGTGCACTGAAATTACTTGATTTCTGCACATCTGTCCTTGGTTTCACTAATGGTGTTCCCATCATAGACTTTAATGGCATATTAATAGGATATGCTATCAAAGTCTGATGTGCGCGGACCAAGAAATGGGACCCATAACGATTTTGTGAAGAGGTTCCTGAAAATGTCACCACATCCATCCTTGGTTTCACTCAATGTGGATCCCATTTCTGGTTCCACACCTATCAGAGTTTGATGGTATATCATATTGATATACCATCAAAGTCTATGATGGGAACCCCTTTAGTGAAACCAAGGACATCCTGCCAATATGCCAACAAGGTTTATGGTGGAAACACCCACTTAAGGAGCATGTTGTGACCTTCACATGCATGATAGTCTGTCGATCAAGACCGCTGTGCTAGCATCAGATTGACATCAATACATTTGTTTAAAATGTGTACAAATTATAAATGCTATTTACTTTCACATCCTAGCAAACATTTGTATGATGAGCTGTGTGAATCCTTTCAGGATGTTGTCCTAAATGCCCACCTGTTTCAGACACCAGTGTGGAATGAGAATTTCTGTGGATTATTAATTACATATAGTTTGAAGCCAGTTGAATAAATCTGAATGTGGGTGACCCAGAAAAAAGATCATCTTAGTTTAGTGCTTAACAGATTACAGGGATACCAGATGTACAAACTTTTGAATATAAAATGCCAAGCACAAAGTGTCTGGGTTAGTACATGAAATGTATTTATATCTATTAGAAGACCTTAAAGAGAACCTGTCACTTAGATTATGCCAACCTTGCTGAGGACAGCACAAGCTAGTGACAGACCTACTGTTTTCAGACATGCTTTTATTGCACATTTTTTGGTGCTTTTTTGCAGAAATGTACAGCATTAATTGCTGTGGATTTCTGCAAAAAAAAAAAAGCGGCAAAAACATTCCAAATGACATCCGACACTTTACATAGACTTCAGTAGTAAATTTTCTGCCCTTCAGTTTAATTCATGATCCGCTCACCTCATAACTGATTAAATGGGTTGTCTCACTACAAGGATTGCTTTTTATGTTAAATAATCTTACAATTACAAGTCACTTTGCAATATGTGTCCATTAACAGTGTCCTACTATTCCGAGATATCCCCTCTTGTATGGGCTGCAACAGCTCCTCAGGTTGCTATAGCTACAGGCCTGTTCGATCTCTCCTAATAGGCTGCCAGCGCTGGTTGCTATAGCTACAGACCTGGTGTCCTCAGCAGGCCAGTAGAAGCAAGTTAACACCCTTGAATTCAAAAATAAAACTGAGAAAACAGGCCTGAGGTAAAATGAATTAATGTAGTGAGACAACCCCTGTAACCTATTACTTTGAATAGGTAAAAACATGTAAAATAGGTCAAAACTGTCAGGTCAGTGGGGGCTAACATCGGGGAGGCATGAGTAACACCTGCTCATGAATAAGCTGGACTATTTTCAGGCTGAAAACTGCCAGATTTGAGCATTAAGTACTCTAAAACTACAGCATCTTACAGAATAAGGGACACTGCGCTGGAAACCACATGTCCGACATTAGTGTGTGCTGTCCTCCGCAAGAGTAGCATAACCTATGTGACAGGTTTAATCATTACAATATATATAATTTGCAATCCACATTTGAGAATTGGCAGAAGTATTAATTGAAGGACTTTCCAAGGGTACGGTCACATGGCGTCTTTCTTTGGCACATATTTCGAGAATAATTTTGCTGAAATACACCTCGAACAATGTACAATACAGTACCCATAGAGATCAATGTAAAATAAGTGTCATCAATCACACGCCGCATATTCTGCAATCTTAATTTTGTGAACGTCTTCAAAGAATCCACATAAAACCCACTCCCCCTTCCGCTCTCCTGCACGCACACTCATAACATGTCCTGCTAAAACTGCCACCATGCTCTCATGAGCCAACAAACTTCAGACAAATTCACCATCTCCATGACGGGCTTGCCCCATCTTTACCGTACTGCCCGCACCAACGCACTGCACCAGTAGGGCCCTCACCTGACTGTGATGGGCTTCCGTCTACCTCTTCATATTTTTTGCAACTTCGTGGGCCCCTGAATGAACTGAGCAGAAAAGGTGTCACATTATACACACTACCAACTTTATCAAAATCCCATCAGCCCCTTCTCTTCAATGTCTAATATGCATTTCATTGGAATATAAATTCCATTGTACAGTAGACTATTGTCATATTATTTCCCATAAAGCACCGCGCCTATATATCTAATATGCATATTCATTTTAATAGAGCTGCAGGCCCCATTCAATACATCTTCCATTGTACTGTAGAGTATTGTTCCCAAGACTATTTTCATAAACCACTTGTCTTTTACATGTAATATTCATATTCATTTTAATAATGCTGTAGGCTCTATGGCTAGCCCTCCCTTCCTCCCACAGTTTGACCTCACAACTTCCCCATTGAAGATTCTCTCTTACGGCTCACAGCTAGCCACCTAATTCACTATGTCACAATGGGAGCATGCAAAAATATGGGAGCATGCAAAATATATCAGGGAGGGAGATGGAAGGGAGGGGGGAAAAAAAAACACATGTGTGAACTCTGATGCTTCCATAGTCATAGTCATATATTCAACTGTGCTATATCCACTTGACCGTACTTAATCACATATATCATGTTTCTTCAAAAATTATTATATAGGGAATCAGCAAGATCAAATAAATGCCGAAAATGAAAAGCCTTCATTTAGGCCTTTAGGTTTCAATGTATTGAGTCTGTATATCCATCTTGCCTCTTCCTGCAACAAAACTACATCCAGATCGCCCTTTCTTTCCCCTAGCTTTTTCACACAGATGCCCCAAAATTTTAGCACCTCTATTTCGCCATTATGTACTTCCAAAATGTGTCTTGCTAGGGGAGTGTCACCTCTAGTTTTAATAGTACTCAGATGTTTCGAGATCCGACGACGAAACTCCTGTATGGTTTTTCCCACATAGATCTTGGGGCAGGTACACATAGCCCCATAAATCACCCCTCTGTTTTTACAATTGATGAATTGTCTTATCTCAAATCTTCTCTTATCAATGGGATTAACAAATTCTTTAGTTTTCCATATGAATGGACAAAATGAACAGTTGCCACAGGGATATGAGCCTACCACCGGGGACTGTAACCATGTTTTTTTGCCATCTCCCTCAAAATGACTATGTACAAATTCATCCCTAAGATTTTTTCCTCTTCTATAAGTGACACTAGGGTATTTAGGAATCATCTCAGAGAATACTGGATCTGCCTTCAGAGTGTGCCAATGTCTTCTTGTACATTTTTTTTTTTTTTCAAATTCGAAGAAGTTTTATTGAACAAAATATGTCAATGAACATAAACTCACAGCAAGCATCATGTCAAGATCACATCATAACAAAGCAAGAACTGCATTGGCAATAAAAAGGGAAAAGGATATGGATATTAATCACTAAGACATCTAATATGCATATCATGACATGTCACATTCCTGATAGCTGCCAAGAGGCAAGCAGAGAATGAATATATACTACGAACTAGTAAAAAGAAACAAAAGACGGGCGCTGTGAACACCCATATACCCAAAGGAAAGAAAAGAGAGAGAGAAAAAAAATATATAAAAAATAAAATAAAGAAAGAAAGAAAGAAAGAAAAAAGAAAAGACCCACGTCAGCACAACAGAGAGGACAAAACACCCATACAACAAAAGGCAGTATCACAAGACGTATAAGAAAGAGGGATGCAAACACAAAAAACAAAAACGGGGGGAGGGAGGATGGGGATAAGGAAAAATGAAGGAATAGCGGGGAACACCCAATGTAGAGAAGAGAGTAGCACCCAGCCTGCCCACAGTCAATCCCACACTAACAGGTGATGGAAAAATAAAGTGGGGAATTTTTGAAAAGGGACCAGCTAGACCAGGTCCTCGTAAATTTATATGCCTTCTCGGGAGTTTGGGCTATCAATTCTTCCATTCTCTGAACCGCACTAATTTCTGCAAACCAATCTTCCAAGGTTGGGGGGACAGGTGACTTCCATTTCCGTGGAATTATAGTTTTGGCAGCCTGTAATAGATGCTTCAGAAGGGATTTCTTAAATCTACTAATTGGCAAGGGGAACATAAAAAGTAACAAGGCCTCCGGCGAGTCAGGAATCAGAATGCCCGTTGCCGCCTCAATCACCTCTAGCACAGAAGTCCAGAAGCCTCTGAGTAGGGGACATCCCCACCAAACGTGGGACATGGTTCCCTCTCCCCTTCCACACCTCCAGCAAACAGCAGAGGTTGCTGGGAACATTTTATGCAAGACTGCGGGAACTCTGTACCAGCGTGACAAAATCTTATAACAGGTCTCCTGGTGCTTTGAGGCTAACATCGCTCGATGGGTGAGCTGGAAACAGCGCTCCCACTGAGCAGTAGAAAAAGAGAGGCCCAATTCACTTTCCCATCGCTGACAAAAGGGGGGAAGAGACCTACAGCATCAGAGAGCAACAACTTGTACATAAATGAGAGTGTCTCGAACTTGTCGCAGACACCACCGCATCCTCAAAAGCTGTAAGAGGCCTGGACAGGTTGAGAGTAGACTTGATTCTAGAGAAGAAGTGAGACAGTTGCAAATATTGGAAAGAGGCTCTACCCGAGACCACCATCCCCCCGAGGATATCACGCAGTGATCTCAATTTCCCTCCCGAAGACACCTGACAAAGGCGTAACGGAGCCTGCTTTGAACCACCCAAGAAATTATTTGGCGAGTGGCCGGGCGGGAAATCCGGATTATCTGTAAGTGGGACACAGGGGCCACTACGATCTACAAGATTATGGGAGTTCCTATGTGAGTGCAGGACAGACATCGTGTGTCTGACACAGAAGGAGGAGGAGGCACTATCTTGGAGAGCAGGAGTCCAGGTCCAGGGGAGAACCGTCACCGCAGAGGAACTAAGCTCCTCAGCCAAATAGACCCATAATTTGTTATCCCTTTCTGAGGACAGCGCCAAAAGACGCGCATAGGCCGAGGCCAAATAATACCTCCTGCAATCTGGCAATCCTGTGCCTCCTGCAATTTTTGGCCTAATGAGCGTCTTATAGGCAATACGCGACCGCCGAGTGGACCAGACGAATGAGGTGAAACATCGGCGAACCCTCTCCCAAAATGAGATAGGGATATGAATAGGAAGGGTTTGGAAAAGGTATAAAAATTTCGGAAGAATCGTAATTTTGAGCAAATTTATTCTTCCAAACCACGACAAGTCCTTCAGCTGCCAATTATCTAAGTCTTTTTGTATTCTGCCTAGCAGGGGGAGGAAATTGTTGGGGAAAAGCTTCGAAAGATCCTCAGAGATGCGCACCCCTAGATACGAGATGCCCAATTTTGGCCACTCAAAGGGAAAGTTGGATCGTAACGTGGCTCGATCTTGTGGGGCAATGCCGACACCAAGGGCTTCAGATTTTGAGAAATTAATCTTAAAATTAGACCACGTTCCAAAACCTCTGATGACGGCCATCAGGGCCGGGAGGGAAATATGCGGGTTCGTAATATAAAGTAGAAGATCATCCGCAAAAGCAGAACATTTATATTCACGTGACCCCACCGTAATCCCTTTAATATCAGGATTAGACCTTATGGACGCCATCAGACTCTCCATTATCAAAACATAGAGTAATGGGGATAAAGGGCAGCCCTGTCGTGTCCCATTCAAAATCGGAAGGGGAGCAGACAAGGCACCATTGATCTTGATACGGGCAGAGGGCGCGCAATATAAGGCTTCAATCTTGGACAGGAAAGTCGGGCCCAGCCCAATACATGTCAAAGTCTGATGCAGAGAAGGCCACGAAATATGGTCGAATGCCTTCTCCGCATCAAGAGACAGGACCATGAGAGGAATCTTACGAGAACGTGCATAGTGAATAATGTCCAATGTTTTGAGCGTATTATCACGCGCCTCTCTGCCCGGTATAAAGCCCACCTGATCCGGATGAACAATGGAGGCCAGAAGGGGGTTAATCCTATTCGCAATCAGCTTCGCATAGATTTTGAGATCTATGTTGAGTAGAGAAATGGGGCGGTAGCTACCGCATGACTGAGGATCCTTCCCCGGTTTAAGGATGACTGCTACATGCGCCAACATTGCCTGGGAGGGGAAAGGGGTATCTACTGTGATTGAATTAAAGACGTCTAGGAGCGTAGGGCAGAGTAAATCCGAGAAAGTTCTATAGAATTGGGCTGTATACCCATCAGGCCCTGGGCTCTTCCCCCCAGGAAGGTCTTTGATTACTGACTGCAGCTCTAGTAACGTAAAAGGTTCGTCAAGGGAATTGGCAACCGATGTCGGGATTTTAGTCATTAAAGAAGGGTGAGGAAAAACCCCTGGCTGGTTAGGCTGGGAGGGGGGTGGCAGGTTATATAATTTGGAATAAAAAGAGTGGAAGGTGTGGGCGATTTCATCCGTACAATGCACCACGGAGTTTGAGGTAGTTTTAATGGAGGAGATATGGGCTTGCGCCATTTGGGAGCGAACTGCCCTCGCCAGCATGCGCCCACTTTTATTGCCGTGCTCATAAAATCTGCTACGGCACTGTTGGACGAATCGGCCCCAGGACGCTTCCAGGAGGCGACGGACTTCCTGCCGCGCCTCCTGTAGCTCCCGGAGTACAGTGGGTGCAAGGGCATTCTTATGGGTGCATTCTAAGGAGGAGACCTTGGTCAACGCCTTGTTAAGAGTAGCCGCTCGGTCCCGCTTAATTCTGGCGCCATGATTAATCAATACCCACCTGACAACGCATTTCAGGGCCTCCCACTGGGTTGGTAACAGAGTGGGGTCGCCCTCATGGTTAGATAGAAAGCAAGAGATGGTGTTTCTGATGTCCGCAGTGCAGGGGGCGTCCAGAAGAAGGGATTCATTCAACTTCCAGTTCCAGACCCTCTGCTGTGAGGCCGGAAGCCGCAGAGAGCAAAAAACAGGAGCGTGATCGGACCATAGGATATTTCCGATTGTCGCAGATGACAGCAGGGGCAGGGCTGAATGTTGAATCATGATATAATCCAACCGACTATAGGAACCGTGGGGCGGGGAATAAAAGGAATAGTCCCTGTCCGATGGATGCAGAATCCGCCAGGAATCACACAACTGAAGTAGCAAGAAAGCCCTCTTAACCTTCTTGATGGCCGAATAGGACAGGGTTGATTTCCCAGAGGAATTATCTAAGGTTGGATCTAATGTTACATTAAAGTCACCACATAGTATGACGGTCCCTTGCACTAGGGGGAGAACAGTATCAACCAACGTCTCAAAAAATCCAGCCTGGCCCACATTGGGAGCATATGCATTAAGGACAGTAAAAACCTGTCCACTAATAGAGAGAACCAATACAAGGTAACGCGCCTCAGGGTCGGCCGTACAACTAATAACCTGATGGGCCAGAGAGCTATGAATGGCTATGGCCACTCCCATGGACCTGGACTCAGAAAAGTTGCCAAAATGCCAAGACGTGTAGTGCCTATTCTTAATATTTGGGGCATGACCTACCTTAAAGTGGGTTTCCTGCAGACACACGATTTGAGCTTTAGAGCGGTGAAAATGGTGGAGGACCTGCGGCCGCTTTTCAGGGGTGTTCAAGCCCTTTGAATTGAATGAAGCGATGCGTAGATCCATCCTCTAGGAAGTCTGGGGGAGGCGCGCCCACGATACCACACCAGGCCCCGACCCTTTCCCAAATGCAATCTAAGAAACAAAAAAGGGTGGGGGAGAAAGACACAGAAAGCGAGAGGAGGAGAGAAGAAAAAAAAACAAAAAAAAAACTGGTGGGTGGGAACAAAGACACTCACAACCAGTCACCCCACACTCACAGACACACACTAAACACGGACAGGCAACCAAAAAGCAGAGGACAAGACCCTGCGCACTAACTCAGAGAACAGAATACTAAAGACAAGGATCCTGTTGAAGGAACCAAACCTAGAACAGGATTTCCACCTACTGGGGGAAAGTGGAAGTACACGGCTACATGGAGGAGACTCCTCGTTACCATTGAAAAAATATGAAAAATAATAGCCGGCCCTCTGAAAAGAGGAAAGGAAAAAGGGGAGCCGAACAACCCCTACCATTGCTACCAGGATAGGCATAAACAATGGTGCAGGGAGAGAAGCAGCTCCCTAGAAGAATGGGCTCAGGCGCTTCTGAAATCGGGCTGCCTGCAAAAATGTTAGAATAATGGTAACCAGCAGTGCCCAGCGGAGACCCCCAAAACAGGCTATTCTTAAGGCACCTGAGTTGACACAAAGTTGGGCCCACCAGGATCGATCACAAAGGCGCTAATCGCCCAAATTCAAGGCGAGTTCAACGAAGAGGGGCGTCGCTGTTCCCGATCCCGAGCCTCCGTAGGCCGTTGTAGCCCCTCTCCACGGCTCCGGGATGAGGCAGAGCCAGAGCCCGGGGCCACGGAGACCAGCTGAAGACGTCTTTTCCGCTGACCAGGTCCAGAGAGAGATGAAAGGGTCGGCCAATCGGGGAAGGATAAGTCCTTGATATGGAGAGACTGCAGGACAGACGGGATATGTTCTGCTGATCTGATGGTGAGAACCTGCTTGTCTGCACGGATATGCAGGGCAAATGGATATCCCCAGTGGAATGGGATATTTTTTCTAATGAGAATGTCCAGGAGAGGGTTCAAGGACGCTCTCTGGGCTAAGGTGAGCCGAGACAAATCCTGCAGGATTCTGATGGTGGAGCCTTGGTAAGACAATGACTTGCGCCTCCTGGCCTCATAGAGAATATCTTCCTTCATGCCGTAGAAGTGGACCCGGCAAATAACATCACGTGGCCTAGGGTCATCAGGATTAGGCGCTCTAAGGGCTCTGTGCACCCTATCCAGTTCAATATGAGCCGCAGGTGGACGACCCAGAGGTCATTGAAGATGGCGGTGACCACTGGAAACAAATCCGCATTGGGCACAGATTCAGGAAGGCCCCTAATACGTAAATTATTACGCCTGCTCCGGTTCTCAATGTCGTCCAGGTGTCGCTGCAGGGCGTGAATTTGAGCGGTATGATGTGTGACTTCAGCGGACACAGACGTGAGGGTGGCGGTGGTGCGGGTCTGCGCTTGATCCATGACATCAACCTTAGAATGAAGAGAAGATAGTTCCATACGAAATTGCGCAGACTCTTGTCGGAATTCGTCAAGCAGTCGAGCGGTCATAGAGGAAATATCAGCCAGCGATGGGAGTGGTTGCAGTAGTTGTTTCAAAGCTGCCAGAGTCACTGATTTATTATCATCCACAGATCCTAGCACATCAGAGATAGGAGAAGACACACACAGCTGTGCAGGGTGATGGTGTGACTCACTAAAAATTGGTGGGGTGTCTCTGAGACTGTTAGGCAATTGTGGGTGAGAAGGCGCCATGCGATGCTCATTTCCGCCCCCGCAGGGCGTAGGCAGCAGGTCTTGCGCTTGCAAAGCCTGGGCACACAGCCTATCAGCAGATGGAGAGGCCCCTTTATGTGCAGGGGATAGCTCCCAGGGTGAACCAGAGGACCAGGAGGGGGAACCCTCCCTAGGTGGTAGCGGGCCTCCAGAGCAACTGAGAAGAGGAGGCTGCAGCCTCACAGGGCCAGTGACCTAGTCCAATGAAGCTGGGTCTTGGCGCTGTGGGAGGGGGGCACACAGAGGATTTATGTTAGGAGATGAATAACACTGTCCCATGTAATGTAGGGCCCCCACAGAGGGGTGACCCCCTTGAAGCTGCTGCTGCTGCTGCTGCACTGTAATCCACGGCGCTGGAGTGGAAGGGGCAGGCACTTGGGTCCCAGTAACTCCTGGGCCCTTATAGACAGGCTGGGGCATGGGAGACGCCGGAGCAGCTGACATAGAGAGCTGCAGGTGGTGGGGAATCCCCTGTGAGGGAGCCGGCGCCTCCGCCTGCGCTCCTAATGCCGCGGCTGCAGGCTGTGACTCACAGTTGGCGCGGCCCGCGCCGGGACCGGAGCTCCTTCCTGAGGGCGCCGACATCGGTGTGTGCAGCTGTTGCGGGCTCGAGGTCCTCCCCGCCGGCGGTAAGTCTGTGTCCTGCGCGTTCCCCTGAGGTAGTGGGGACAGTGAGGAAGACCGGGCGCTGCTTGCAGGAGAGGAGCCATGCCGGGATCCATGCGTGGAAGTCGCGCTGCGGCGGCCATCTTGAGGGATCACAGGCCCGAGCGCCGACAGTGATTTGGCAGCCTTAAGCGGGGCAAAGAACCCCTCAATGTCCCCTCGAACGGTCCAGGAGCGCAGAGTGGTCCTAGGCGCTTGTTTTTTATGCTGCTTGCCCATCCTTTATGCCAGATATCGCCGGTATTTGAAGAAGGGAACGAGGAGCTCAGAAATCAGCGTCCTCACACGGCCATCTCCTAACCACGCCCCCTGCCAATGTCTTCTAAGTATAGCTCTCATTTCATTAGCTCTATCATCAAAGGTACCTATACAACAAATTAAATCAGTTTTTTCTTTCCTCTTTTTACGGATTAATAAATGTCTACAGATTTCATTTACGTGTTGTAGACCTTTTCCATGTGGAAATATAAACATGCCTGGTCTACATCAACATACAGTCATATGAAAAAGTTTGGGCACCCCTATTAATCTTAATCATTTTTAGTTCTAAATATTTGGGTGTTTGCAACAGCCATTTCAATTTGATATATCTAATAACTGATGGACACAGTAATATTTCCGGATTGAAATGAGGTTTATTGTACTAACACAAAATGTACAATATGCATTAAACCAAATTTTGAATGGTGCAAAAATGTGGGTACCCTTATCATTTTATTGATTTGAATACTCCTAACTACTTTTTACTGACTTTCTGAAGCACAACATTGGTTTTGTAACCTCACTGAGCTTTGAACTTCATAGCCAGGTGTATCCAACGATGAGAAAAGGTATTTAAGGTGGCCAATTGCAAGTTGTTCTCCTATTTGAATCTCCTGTGAAGAGTGGCATCATGGGCTCCTCAAAACAACTCTCAAATGATCTGAAACAAGATTGTTCAACATAGTTTTCAGGGGAAGGATACAAAAAGTTGTCTCAGAGATTTAACCTGTCAAGTTTTCCACTGTGAGGAACATAGTATGGAAATGGAAGACCACAGGGACAGTTCTTGTTAAGCCCAGAGTGGCAGGCCAAGAAAAATATCAGAAAGGCAGAGAAGAAGAATGGTGAGAAGAGTCAAGGACAATCCACAGACCACCTCCAAAGGCTGCAGCATCATCTTGCTGCAGATGGTGTCACTGTGCATCAGTCAACAATACAGCACATTTTGCACAAGGAGAAGCTGTATGGGAGAGTGATGCGAAAGAAGCCGTTTCTGAAAGCACGCCACAAACAGAGTCGCCTGAGGTATGCAAAAGCACATTTGGACAAGCCAGCTTCATTTTGGAAGAAGGTCCTGTGGACTGATGAAACAAAGATTGAGTTGTTTGGTCATAGAAAAAGGCGTTATGCATGGCGTCCCAAAAACACAGCATTCCAAGAAAAACACTTGCTACCCACTGTAAAATTTGGTGGAGGTTCCATCATGCTTTGGGACTGTGTGGCCAATGCCGGCACCGGGAATCTTGTTAAAGTTGAGGGTCGCATGGATTCAACTCAGTATCAGCAGATTCTTCAGAATACAAGAATCAGTGATGAATTTGAAGTTACGCCGGGGATGGATATTTCAGCAAGACAATGATCCCAAACACAGCTCCAAATCTACTCAGGCATTCATGCAGAGGAACAATAACAATGTTCTGGCCATCCCAGTCCCCAGACCTGAATATCATTGAACATCTGTGGGATACTTTGAAGCGGGCTGTCCATACTCGGCGACCATCAAACTTAACTGAACTTGAATTGTTTTGTAAAGAGGAATGGTCAAAAATACCTTCATCCAGGATCCAGGAACTGATTAAAAGCTACAGGAAGCGACTAGAGGCTATTATTTTTGCAAAAGCAGGATCTACTAAATATTAATGTCACTTTTCTGTTGGGGTGCCCATACTTTTGCATCGGTCAAATTTTGGTTTAATGCATATTGCACATTTTGTGTTAGTACAATAAACCTCATTTCAATTCGGAAATATTACTGTGTCCATCAGTTATTAGATATATCAAATTGAAATGGCTGTTGCAAACACTCAAATATTTAGAACTAAAAATGATTAAGATTAATAGGGGTGCCCAAACTTTTTCATATGACTGTATGTATCGATCACCACTCCATTTATATGCTTGATCTATCCTCAATCACTGGGTTCAGTAATGTGCATGGACTACTGTCAGCCCACAGCAATATCTACAAACTTGTACCCGATAAGGTTCCAACCAACATTCATTACATATTCCATGTCTTTATTTGTTCTGTTACAGCAAACAGGATAATTGTTAGTCATAATCCAACGTGTTTTAGACCCAAAAGGACTTTGTTTACGCATTCAACAACAGTATTGTTATTCACAAGTATCCCAATTTGTTTTATAGGAATAAATAAAGATGTGGATTTGTAATGGACGAGTGCTGAAACATAGGGTATGCGCACACGGCATGTTGAATATGTTTTTTACAACACGTAAAACGTATACAAAGTGCAGTACGTATTTGGATACATTTTCTGGACTTCAAAATGTGCCCTATTGTTTCTACTGGCTTTTAAATGCGTAAAACGGATCAAGAAGTGACATATCCATAAAACGCAATATAATAATGTATGTAAAATACATATCATCTGAAAGACGATACGTTTTTTGCATTATAATTTAAAGAAAACTGAAGGGAACATTATTAATTACGTATTTGGGTACGTATTTCGGTACATAATTTTTTTTCATTTTTTATTTTTTTTTCCTGCAAATTTCAATCTAGCCTTTTTATTCTTGAGGCTTACGAGTGGCTTGCATCGTGCAGTGAACCCTCTGTATTTACTTTCATGTAATCTTCTCTTTATGGTAGATATGGATATTGATACGCCTACATCTTGGAGAGTGTTGTTAACTTGGTTGGCTGTTGTGAAAGGGTTTCTCTTTATTCTGCGATCATCTACCAATGTTGTCTTCCGTGGGTGTCCAGGTCTTTTTGCATTGATGAGTTCACCAGTGCTTGCTTTCTTTCTCCGTATGTACCAAAACTGTAGATTTTGCCACTCCTAATATTGTAGCAATTTCTCAGATGGTTTTTTTTTGTTTTCGCAGCTTAAGGATTGCTTGTTTCATCTGCATGGAGAGCTTTTGACCGCTTGTTTTCTTCACAGCATTATCTTCCAAATGGAAGCACCACAACTCAAATCAACTCCAGGCCTTTTATCTGTTTGAGAATGACATAACAAAGGAATTGCCCACACCTGCCCATGAAACAGCCTTCGAGTCAATTGTCCAATTACTTTTGGTCCCTTTAAAAAAAATGGGTGGCACATGTTAAGGAGCTGAAACTCCTAAACACTTCATCCAATTTTAATGTGGATACCCTCAAATGAAAGCTGACAGTCTGGACCTAATGTCCATGTCCATTATATAACTATAAGATTATGTTCACATGTTGTGTTGGATCTGATTTTGGATCTGTTTTTAGGTGTGTGTTTGGATCCGTGTTTCGAACCCTAAACAGACCGTAACACACATCTAAGAATGAGCAGTGTGATTTACATTGCTTTAAATGTAAAACACGCATTGGATCCATTCAAAGAATTGTTACGTCAATTCTTGATCCGAAAGACGCAGCATACACCCTATTTAAAACTATAGGGTGCGTTCCTGCTGCAGCCAACACGCACATGTGTTGGATATGATTTACGCAGTGCTTTTGGATGTGTTTTTCGGATCCAAACACTGATCCAACACACCTTGCGAACATACCCTAATGGTACGTGTTTGCATGCGTTTTGGCTGCAGCAGAAATGTACCCTATAGTTTTAAATAGAGGGCCTCCTCAAGAATTGACATGACAATTCTTTGAACGGATCCGAAAGACGCATCACAAAGACGCATGTAAACACACGTCGGCGATCACTCGTCTGAACGCCGATGCATGTTTTACATTGAAAGCAATGTAAATCACACTGCACATTGTTAGATGCTTGTTTGGGTCCATTTAGGATCCGAAATACAGATCCAAACGCACATCTAAAAACGGATCCCAGCAAGGAGTCAACATGCTGTTTCAGTAAACAGGTAAAAAACACGGTGTCAGAGTCCAAATATTTATGGAACTAGCTGCAACTGGCTAAAGACAGACATTAGAATTACATAACTCCCTGTGGCGCTTCGGACTTGCTGATTCAATCCATTTAATCCAATATATATTTTTTAAGTATTCATTTACTGTTAACCCATATTAAGGCTTGCCACAGTAATTTGCTCACATTGTGCAATTTTTGAATAGAATTGACCTGGCTCTATTGTTGCTTCAAGCTTTGTCAGTGTCTTTTTTTTTTTTTTTTTTAATTAATAAAGTACATAGTTATTTAACCTAATTTCCATAGGCCATGATGGCTGCCTAACATATGATAGCCCACAAGGGTATATATGCTTATCACATTTAAAAAAACAGATTAGGGATTTTTTTTTACTATATATAAATATAATATATACTCACCCTTTGACAACAAAATTGCAATGCTAACAATTCAGATGTCCCATTTTAATCGTGTCTGTCTTTGCCTTTTTGCTAAATATATTTTTACTAAATAAGTTTAGTCCTTACGAAATGCAAAGTTTAATTCTTCCTTGAATTAAAAACCATAATTGGAACCATGTTAGGATTCCTCAAAACTTTTTAAGTGTGTCTTCCCTGATGTTCAAATGCACCAAATCTCTTTTATTTTTAGATCTTACTTTTCTGATTTGCTGATCATTAGTTAACCCCAGCTCAGTGAATTCCAAGGAAGCACCTGATTGATACCTTCACTTTACATATTTTTTAGTACTCCTCCTTTTGTTTGTGTTAGAGAACTCTAGGGGTATGTCTACATGACATGGTTTCAATGTCAGATTTTGATGTGGAATTGGATTTTCAAAACCGTCAAAATCCGACTGTAAAACCATCTTCCTAGACCTCAATAGAAAGTCCGAGCTGTAGTCTACATAGGTCAGTTTTCAAAACAGTCATTTTCCAAAAAACTTGGAACATTATCAATCTTCTTCCGGGTTTCACTGGGAAAACAGCAGATTATCATCATCCATAAGAAGAAAAAAAACCAAGCACAAAAACGGAGGGTAAAATACTGTTCAAATACTGGTTGGATTCTAAATCCGAATCCGACCAGTATTTGTACTTTGCTGTGTGCACGCAGCCTAATTGTTTCCCATGAAAATCACTCTGATGAAGCAGGTTTCTATGATCAGTATTTTTCGCATATATTCTAGACTCAAATCTACAGTTCTGACGTTCAACAAAGAATAGGATCCACATTCCATACAAGAGTTAATTTTCTATGACTATGACAACCGTTGAGGCATGTTATAAACAATTTACATTCTCCCTCAGTTCCTTCTCAGGCCCAGGAGATACAAGCCACAAATTTGAGCCATTATCTCAAATACACCATCAATCTTGATACAAATACTGTGAAAGGTTTTTGAGCCAACCACTCAAAATTGCCGAGAAATATAGTCTTGTATGGATTGGTCCTTAAAGAAGCAGTTAGAGGGGTTTTCCAAGATTTTGTTGTGCAAGCTGAAACTGCTATAAAATCTTAAAAAAGCAACCCATGAATCCACCACTACTCTAATGCTGCCACCGTTCCCCTGATTATGACAACACATAAATTATTCATGTGACACTGCAGCCAATCAAGAGACTACTAAAGCCAAGGATGTTCTGCATTGTCATACGAACTGTTTGATGTCCCTGGACTACTAGTGGTGGCGCTAGAGGGGTGGTGGCTATATGGTTTATCTTGTTAATTTTCAAAACATTCCGGACAAACCCTTTTTTTATAGTCTGTATAAAGTGGTCGGTAGATTGCCAATGCCAGAATACCATAGCAGTGGTGAGTTGTGTGTTTCTTTTTCTCTTAGAAATTCAGTCCAGTCACCATGTCACTAAAATCCCAGACAAACCTCTAAAGTGTTCAGTGCATTCAGCAAACCTGTACAGTGCACGCATGAAACCAAATAATATAGTTCAATGTCATATTGTTGTTTTTTTTTTATCATGGGTTTAACCCTTTTAAGACCTAACAATACACTCCTCCACTGCTGCATCATACACACATTAGGGGTTTTCTCACAGACTGCTTCATACTCACATTGCCTGGTCGTGATTTGGGTAGCTCTATAGCACCTCTATAATTAGCTGATTTAATCTGTAGTTAACGCTGCAGACTTCCAAGAAGTGAAAACAAGTGCATATCAAAGTTAACAGACTAGTCTTGTTAGAGATCAAGACTGCTCTGTCCAGCAATGGTGAGGTAACTCCCTGCTCTGTCTAATCTGAAAGGGAGATATGGACTGTAACCTAGACACTTGAGTGCACTTAGATCAGATAAAATCTGTCATCTCTTGACCAAGAGCAATATCAAGAGCAATGTATATGGTAAAAGTCAAAAGTTGACGGTAGCTAAACTCTTTCCCAGCAAGTCATTGACACAGGAGCAATGTCCGTACTTCAACTTTATTTCAAGAGATAGTGTAAACCTAAGGGAACAGAGAATATACTTACTGTAGAACAGCAACATACATCAACACTGTACAAATCAATGTGAATATAAAATTCAATACAGGGATGAAGAATGTGCTGACATATATACAAAGGCGATGCTGTCCTGTCTGCTGCAATCACGGGTCTAACCATTAACTATAAATTATAGCTAGGGACATAAAACACAATACTATGCATCACTGTATAATCTACAGCCCTGAATGGTAGTTTGGACATACTAGCAATGCTATTCCAGGCTTGGATATACTCAGCATGCATCCAGGAGAAAATGGCTGCTGAGATGCTGACTATGATGATATCAGCAGGGAAAGGTAGATATGGTAGCCTTCATGGGACAAACGTAACATTGTATTGTGACTGAAACACAGAATTACAGCCGAAGGCATGACTGTCTTGATTTACCATCCCCTTTATGTTGAAAGTTAATGTTTGTAGTGAGAAAACCCCGTTAACCTGCTAATTTTTCTGTCAAAGTAGTTGTTTGAGGTCTTGATTTAATTATTTGTATTTTGAATGGCACTATCTTAGGGTGCATATTAAAAAGGTTTTGAAAAAAACAAGCCTTTTTATGGAAGAGGAAATTTCTCTGTTTTTGGTTTAGTTTTTGGTTTAGTTTTTGGTTTTTGACATATGAACGGTCTAGAAAGTCAATTCCAGTTATGGTGATACCAAGCTTACCTATTTTTTTTTATCTTCTGTTACTTCAAAATCACTTAAAAAATTGTTTTTGCATTACCACTTTCTATGACCCATAACTTTTTTTTCTATTGATGGAGACGACTTTTGTCCATAACTTGTTTCTGTTGGTACATTCTTGGGGATGAAAGTTGTTTTTGTTTTTTTAATTTTCAAGAGCTTATAAAAGCATACATCATTTTCTATACACTTCACATAAAGTATACTTGCTACTTTGTGTTGTCTATCACCTTAAATATCAATAAAATACATTTAAGTTTGCGGCTGCACTGTTTAATAAATGAGAAATTACATGTGCAAACAAGGGCTGTGGAGTCGGCAAGCCAAAGCCCCGACTCCGACTCCTCAATTTCCCAAACCTCCGACTCCTGACTCCGTCTCCTGACTCCCTCATACATGGCGCATGTTTAAGTCATAACTTTACTGTAGTAAAGTGGTAACATCAGGCTTTTTATCACCTTATGATACAATAATCAAGTTATTTAGGTAGAACAGACACTGACAAGCAAAAGGGTAACAATGTTTTGATCTTTTGAACACTTGAGGGTAGAGCTGAAGAAAAAGCTGTATTTGTATCCAAGTCCAGTCTGCACCAACATTGGGTATGTGTAGAAGAGACCTGGGATCAGATTTTGGTCAAGACATGCTTGAATCTGATCCAGAGCCCAGAAGGATTCAGGCAGTATTGAAAACCAAAAGGTGGCTTTTCCAAATACTAACAAAATAATAAAAATTAACATTTTGATTTTTAGGAGCAAAACAGTAACAATGCAGTTACAGGACAAGAATCTGCAGAACGAAGCAGATGCTAAATACTTGCAAGTCACATTTATGTATAAGATATGTAGGATGACCGTTTATAAAATTACAGTTGCCTCATGTGCAAAGCTGTAGTGGATGGAGAGATATGGAGCCTGAAATTCACAAGTTTCAAACAAAATGTTACCATTTTGCTTGTCAGTGTAAAATATATTTATTGGATATGACTTTAGAACACAAAAAAAATGTAAATATGCAAAACAATGCAGGAACATTTATGGAGTCTCTGAATTTGTTCTGAGAAATAGTATCGCCTCCATCAGATCCTGCATACATGACCTCACATCTGATGTTATTATTTCCAGGCTAGAGAACGGCCTCTCTACAATAACATGGGTTGGGAGCAAAGCGGTGACCACAGGGGCAATATCTTTAACAATGTCAGGGTATAAAGGAATTGCCTCAGCCACAGTCAGTTTTGATGAATGGTTGAACTCTTCTACTTGGTACTGTTGCAATCCTATAACCATGGGTGATTTTGCATGTCTGACTATAGAAATAAAGATCAGAGTGAAAAAATACATTTTGCATTGAGCATGGTTCCAGAACAAAAGCTTCTGAATAGCAACTAGTTATTATTGTGGCTCCAAAAAGGAAGGTTAACCAGCCATCACTACCATGTAATGATTTGATGTCTAATTTTATAAGTTTTTTTTCTGCAAAAAAAAATCCTGGGATGAAAGTATCAGTAATGCTACATGATAGAAATGGCACAATACATCTGAAAATTGTTCAATCTCAAAAAAATGAGTTTCATGTATGTGTCCTTGGCTCAGGCTCCCCCATACCACAGTAACGTCCATTCTGTTGCCACCACCTTTGCTTCATTCTTGCCCTGTGTACTGAAAGGGGAACCTGTCAGGTGATTTATGGTTCTCTATGGGAGAACAGGTTATGATAGAGGGAGAGAATCTGAGCTCTGTGATTTCAAGGGTTAAATTGTTTGATGCTGAATTTCTAAGTAAAAAGCAGAGAAAATCTGTGAAACTGAAAGTACAGCTGCCCCCGCTCACATACAGTGATTTCACAGTTTGCTCAGGACACGTCAATCAATGTATGTGGGTGGGGTGAGCAGGACTCTTATGGTATGTTCACACGGCATATCTATTATCCCGACACGACATGTTACGTCTTTCACCCGCCATTCAATACGCAACGGGGAAGATGGAGGCAATTCGTAGCTCTCTTTGAGAGCTATGAATTACCGTAATTGCAGAGCGCATTTCAGACATATTGCAGCACAATGTCGTGCCAAAATACGTCCCGCAATTATGCCGTGTGAACATACCCTTACTGTCTCTTATGGAGTCCGGTCAGTTTTTTCTCTACTTTTTACTCAGAAATCCTGCTCCAAACCATATAAACCTATATATCCCAGAACTCAGCTTCTGCCTCTCTATAATGTCCTGTTGTCAAATGGGGCAGCATAAACCACCTGACAGTTTCACTTTAATGTACATTAGATAGCTAATTACATCCAGGAAACATACAGAACTGCAAATATTTAGATTGTGTCTAATTAGGGATTAATTGGTATCTCTGGAAATGGATAATATGTGAATAACAAAGATCTAGAGATTTTTTCTTGAATATATATCCAGCGACTTTTATCACTGTGCCCCAATACATTACATCACAATGGTACCTGGCTTATATTCTTGTAACATAAAGGTGGCAACTTTTTAGGTGTATCGCTGCAGTTTAAGTAGAACCTTATTGCACTATACCACCCACGATGATGGAATAGTTGTGTGAACAAATTTAATCCAGGAAACTTCTTTCTTGAAAACATTTTTCTCTTCTTATTTTATGTCCCTTACTCCTCTAAATATACAGAAAAAGAACTGAGCAGTTTTGTTGTACTAAAAAATAGGGGCATGTTTATAATAAATGGTTGCAGGCATAAATCTTCAAAACTGGCAAGGGGGTTGAAAATTTAGTACAGCTGGCAACTGCTCTAAATTGAAACACTCAAGTGATCTTCTGCTCTGACCTTTTTATTTTTTCTTCCTCAGAATCCAACACAAGTTGGTACAGCATTACAAGTGTTCTACAACCTGGGAGCTCTAAAAGATACCATTACCGGTGTTGTGGATGGTTATTGCACAGCACTTGATGAGAATATTAACAATGCTCTTGATATAAAGGTTCTAACACAAACATCACAGGCCGTCCAGAGAGGTATGAAAGCAATTTTTACCACTTTTAAAAGGCAAATGTTTCATTTAAGGATTGTTGTGAAACTGTAATGAGTGTTTTTGCTATTATATGCCTTTCTATTTTTATACTGTATTGTTGTTTTTTTCTATTTTGTACGCTCAGCATGACATTTGGAACAGGTGCATTTGCTAGAGATTGAGATTTCCACATATAATTCTGTTTTCTAAAATTTACTGATTTTGTTATAAAAAGCTACTTCTAGATTACCATGCAAATGTTATCTTTCTGCAGACTCTTTTTTGTGCATGACACTCTATACAGTCGTGAGGAAAATAAAGTACACCCTCTTAAAATGTTATAGTTTTCCATATCGGCACATATTATTGTTATTGCCGCATGCATGTAAGTTTTTAAGATGCTTTTTCTATTAAAGATGTGAATTTTAAATTATCTGCAAGAGTGCCCGTTCAACTATATCAGTCAACAATTTATTGCATGTGGATGCTGGTTTTGTTTGCTCTTTCTGAATAATTTAAAAACATTTGGTCCTTAGAAAGTCCTACTATTATGTTAATAGACCCACAGATGAACAACAACATACCAGATTCCACTGTGACATTATCCATTTAATAAAAATGAAGCCATAATAGAAAAGCCATGTGAAGAAAAACTAAACACAAACTATGAATACATAACTTTTAGAACCATCTTTATCAGCAATACTTTGAAGTAATAATTTTCTGTATGACTTTATCAGTCTCTCACATTGTTCTGGAAGAATTCAGGTCCACTGTTATTTACAACATTACTTAAGTTTATCGAGGTGTGTGAGTATGAGTATTCGATAATGCATCGTTTTTTCTTGTGGTTTTCCCTTTACCTAGCACTCTACACAGTCGTGAGAAAAAAAAAGTACACCCTCTCTTAGTCATAATTTTACATATTAGGACATTTGGGGGGAAAAAAAACACGTGATCCTTTGAAGGTCCTAAGATTAGATAAATAGAACCTCATCTGAGCAACACATGACAAATTACACAGTGTCATTACTTATTGAATGTAAACTAAGCCAAAATGCAGAAGCAGTGTGTGAAAATTAAGTATATCTTTACTGCTTCATTAGTGATTAAGAGGGTAAGTAGCAGCCAGCTTTTTCTATCCAAATGCCCTTGATTAATTGATCATCTGCAAGTGTGACCACCTCTATAAAAGCAGATGTTTTGTCAATTTGCTGATCAAGAGCATTCAGGTGTGTGTTAACAGAGTGCTAAGAAGGAAAAACATCAGCAATGATCTTAGAGAAGGAATTTTTGCTGTCCATCAATCTGGCAAGGATTATAAGGCCATGTGCAAACAATTTGCAGTTCACCAATCTTCAGGAAAAAGGTTTTATCTGCAATTCGTAAACATTCAAGACATCAATAATTTTTCATGGAGTGGACATCCTGGTAAATTCACCGCATCGTCAGACTTTTCATCGATCAGAAAAATTGCAAAAAACCCCATGAGCTACCTCTCAGGCTATGAAAGCCTCAGTTAACATGTTATATCGAATCTGTCAGGTGGTTTATGCTAACCCATTCGAGAGCAGGAAGAGAAAAGGGAGAGAAGCTGAGCTCTGATAGGTAGGTTTATATGATTTGAAGCAGGATTTCTGAATAAAAAGCAGTAGTGCTTACCCCGCCCACATACAGTGATTACACCTCATACCTGCTGTCATACATGGTTGTGGAGTGGTGGTGATTTGGGCTTTTTGCAGCCACAGGACCAGGGCATTTTGAAGTCATTGAAAGATCTCTGTTTTCCAAGGCATTCTAGAGTCAAATGTGAGACTATCTATCCAATGGCTAAAGCTTTGCTGAAACTAGGTGCTGTTACACGACCCCAAGCACACCTGCAAATCTACAAAAGAATGGCGGGAAACGAATCGAGATGTGGCAATGGCCCAAATTTCAAACCTGAACCTAATTGAAATGCTGAGGAAGGACCTTAAGAGAATTGTAAATAATTTAATGCCCACAGTACTCCATGAACTGAAGCAGTCTTGCAATGAATGGTGGCGCGAAATACGAGAAACTGTTAAATACAGAAAATGACTACTTCAACGTTTTGCTGTTCAAGGTGGTTCTACAAGCTCTTGACTCATAGGGTGTATTTGTTTTTTTACACATGGATTTTCTATTTTGGCTTCATTTTTATTAAGCAAATGTTTCATTTATTATATCCTAAATCATAAAACTATAGAATTCAAAGAGCTTGTACTTACCTTTTCTTATGACTGTATATGACTGTTACTTTCTGAGCTTTTTCTACATTTGTTTGATTACTACATTGCATTAAAATCTAAAGGATTTTGCTTGTAAGCCTTGCCTTAAAATGAATATCTACACAGTTGCTGTTTTTGTTTTTTCTTCATTTTTGAATGCCTCTGCATATCCGATCCGATGCCTCCCCACCAGTGACACCACTTTTATTGGCTGTAGCCACTTATTACCTCCATGAACAGAGATTGGCTGCAGCGTACTGTGACTGATGAACATGAGGCGTGGGCTTCTTTTTTCTTTTTCAACTCTTGCGATCAGCAGACACTTTTATTAAACTAACCTGTTTGAGTTTATTGGTTTACATATGTATTACATGATGTATGACATTTATCTTTGCTTTTTGGTCCCTCTTACACCCTGTAATATGTATAATTTAGATTTATGCCACATGTTTCACTTCTTTTCTTTATTTTCATGCAAATTTCACCATATTTTAGGCTTTTAGGCGTATTAACCTCATCCAATAGGGCTAATCTGCATTCTTGCTCCTGTTTTCTGCAAGTTTTTAGCAAATAATTGACATGCACATCAACACGACCCATCACCATGCTACACATCAATGGAACGCTTACATTTTAACACATCAAGATACAAGTGAAAAAAAAAGTTAGTTAACCCTAACGGTGATATTTACCATACCATGATTGATGAAGATGAATGATAATTTATCATTTACCAGTCATTCTTGCCTTTTAGTGAAACGGAAGGAATCATATAATTTTCAGTGTAATCATGCCCTGGGATGAATTCTAGCATTACTTATTGAACTAGGGCTGGTACCTTGACTTCTATAGATTTTCACTTTATACGGTGTATATGTGCTATATATAATGAGACCTTTATCCTGACAGTTGCGCCAGAATTTTTGCGCAATTTGAGTAAAAAATACTGGAGTACATGGTTTATACCACACTTATTATGTGTTTTAGATTGTTGTTAGAAAGTTCTGCACTTTGTCCAACAGAGTGACGTGGCCTCTACAATAGAGGGTTAGACTCTTGGTCACATGTATGAAAACTGTCTAGGTCTAAAACTTTTTTGTTACCCATAGCAACCAATCAGAACCATTTCATATAATGCTCTGAAAAAAATGAGAGGGGATCGCTCTGATTGGTTGCTATGGGGAACAAAGTGAATTTTAGACCTAGACTGTTTTCATACATGTGGCCCTTAGTGCGTGACGACATGTGCCAGATTTTGCCGCAGTTAGTGGCATAAAGTAAGCCAACTTAAAATTGGTGTATAGTTAGATGAGACAGTTCTAACGTGGCAGATTTATGAACACTATAATAAATGTGATGCATTGAAAGACTGTTTAGTCTAAGGCTAAGTTCACACGGCTTATTTGCAGGGCGTAATTACGCCCCGCAATTACGCCACGGGGGCCGGCACCTCGCCGGCCCATAGACTTTCATTACCAGCGGCGCGTATACGCCGCTGGTAATTCACATGTCCCTTATCTCCCCCCATGGCGTTCGCCGAGCAGGGAGAGGAAACGTAATCCATAGTTCTCTATGAGAACTGTGGATTATCGTAATGACTGGGACGTATTCCAGCTGTAATTTGCGCACTCCGGCGTGTAATTACGGACTGAAATACGGCCCATTTTAAGCCGTGTGAACATAGCCTAAGGGTATGTTCACATGGTCAAATTGCGGCGCGAATTTCACGTCGTGAAAATGGTCTTTTTTTAAGTAGATTTTTGACAGAGCTAGATTCAAAAAGAAAGGGAAATGCAGAGGAAGAACTTCTACTTCTCCTTCCCATTGAATCTACTTCTAGCTTTGGGTATGTTCGCACTTGGTAATTTCGGCGTGTATGGATTACACCTCCTCTCCCCGCTTGTACAATACGATCGTATTGTACAAGCGGGGAGAGAAGTGACATGTCTATCAGCGCTCTATCACCGATCAGCGCGACTCACAAACACCTGGCGTAATTGTTGCTAGGCCACCTCCCAGCAGTTGGGCAATCCGCTATAAGCACCCATTACCTGGGTTACACTAGGCTTATTCAAGCCGTAATTCCGAGCCGGAGTGCGCTCGCACTTTCTCGCTTGTATAAAGTGCGGGGGCGCGTACCGCCGGCCCATCAGAAACTTCCGAAGCTGAACGGCCCTTATACCCACTGTTATAGATTATATAAATGCATGATGGGAGTTGTAGTTTTCCAACAGCTGGAGGGCCGCAGTTTGAGGATGCCTGGCCTAAGATGTATACAGTATTGATAAATCTGCCCCAATGTTATTTGAGGCCTGGGCATAACTTTTATTCTCATTAAAAGGTTTATTGGATTTTAAGTTCTAACAAGAACAATGCAATGCAATAGAATAACAGAATGACAAGCATAATAGTAGTCAATGCAAAACATAAGGCTCTGGGCATATCTGGTCTTGTCAATCAAGTCGAAGATGTATCTCCTGCAACCAAAAGTTATGACGGTAGCAGCCAATGAATAGTTTAATATTTAGGGTTTAAGTCTGCAATGAGGCAGAAATGGTAAACTTGCAATATTTATTTTGTCAGACACTCATGAAATGCTTAAGAAAAATATATCCTCTTATCATGCAATCCTAATTTCTGCAGCTAAGACAGGTAATGTGTAGCAGGAGAGGGAAATGAGAAAGCTGTCAGTGCCGTCCTCATTAAATCTTCAGGGTACACCTATTTATCTTTTTTATCTCTCTGCACACCATTTTCTGTTTACATATCCACCTACCTCCGTGCTATGCTATTGAAATGTCTGTGCACTGAAATGTCATTTTATTTTATTTTTTAGCTGAATTTCTTTTCTGTTGTTAAGTTTTAGGTTTGTGTCTCCCAAATCTCCCTGATTTTTTATTACGAAAATGACAAGACACAAAAGAAAATCTTGTTTTTTAATAAAATGCCCCATTTAGAATATACAATATATGGCCTTATTCACAATATCTCCCAAAAGCTGTGTCAGCTGTGCCTTCAAGTACTCTATAAGTAAGGCTTTGTTCACACAGTGCAGGTTTGGTGCTTTTTTCACACTTCTATTTTTTTCACAGCCAAAACCAAGATTGTATATGAAAAATGAGAAGGACTGGAAAAGTCTGAGGCATAGTTTGAACAGTTATACATACACTGGGCTACACCTTAGGGTTAACTCGCACAGCCATGTTAAGAATCTATGTTATATGGATCCACAATATAGGAGATCACAGAAATGTGTTTCTTCATGCAGTATCTATGAGGGGAAAAGATCTGTAATTTAAGGGTATGTTCACACGGTGTATTGCAGCTCGTGTACTGTACGCGGCGCAGTATGCTGGCTGTTTTAGAAGTATGCGCTGGCGAGCACGTACTTCTAAGGGGCCGTTCACACGGCTTATTTTGGGCACGGATTCCAGCCGTATTGCGCACCGTACTGCGCTGAATCCGTGCCAGCCATTATGGTAATAACTGTGGATTCCGTCTCTGACCTCCGCTCGGCGAATCCGCCGGACGGGGAGAAAGTGACAGGCACATTATACAGGCGGGATACGCGCCGTGGACAATGAATGTCTATGGGGCCGGCGAGCTTCCGGCTCCCCGCCCCGCCCCCGCTGCACGGAGCCGGCGTAATTGCGGGGCGAAATCCGTCCCCGCAATTACGTCGGCAATAAGCCGTGTGAACTGGGCCTGAAACGCTCTGTGCTGGCTCCAATAGACTTTCACTTTCCCCACAAATAAGGTAATTCATAGCTGTCATTGAAAGCTATGATTACCTGCTGTTTTTCCCATTGCATACTAGCCGGGAGAAAGACGTGACGTCACTTTTTCCCCAAAACATGGACTGAAAATACGCCATGTGACCATACCCTGACATTGCATGCCATAGGAGGAAATATAATATTGTATGGAGGCAACATACATTAGCACATGCACTTGCTACAAGGTGATGATATGAGGCCTATGTATAAAATCATGAGGACAGTGAAAATAGCTCTTAGGCACGGTTTACATCTGTGTTATTTCTCTTTTTCTCTTCTGTTATGGGGACAGAAAACCCAAAATAACAATGATGCTGGATTCATTTTGTGATGGAAAACAATGGTGCCTATTATATACTCCTTCAGTTTCTGTCCTGATGTCCGTCATTTGAACTGAAAAATAGCACTGTATGCAGTATTATTTACTCTTTAATTTTTGACAGAATCTATGACAGAGGCTCCTTAAGGAACCTCTCACACAGATATGAACCTTAGAAATTATATGGAAATCACCATGTCTCTATACTTTTGAGTGGTAGACATCTTGTATCTTGTCATCAACTTTAGCTATTATGTCATTGTATCATAAGTAAGGATCAAAATAACGGGGGAAGGGGCCATGACTTTACATTAAAGGGGTTTTCTCACAATGCTGTTTCTCAGAGTCACAGGCAGCCTTGCACTCACTCTGCCTGGTCAGGCTGTGAGTGGTTCTATAGCAGTGATTAGCATATTTAGCTTCTCTATAGCTAGCGGAGACATTACAAAGACATACGTGCAGTAGATTTATTCTTCAATAAACAAAGCTACAAGAGCTGGGAGAAGTGAAAACAATTGTTTATCTGTAAACAAAAGCTAATCTTCATAGAGATAAAGTCTCTGCTCCTGAGTGAGCTCCGACCATTGTGACGCCACTCCATGTTCTCTGTCTTATCAGGAATGGAGATATGAACGGGAATCTAGAGACATTTCTGTGAACTCAGAGCAGATAAAATCTCTCTTATCTCCTGACCAAGGCAATATCAAAAGAACAATAGATTTAGAAAAAGTCTTCATTTACTGTTCCCTACATGTTGATAGATAATCTTTGTAGTGAGTAAACTACTTTAATTGCAAAAGATATAAAAAGAAAATCTTAAATCACATATAAAGAGAACAATTTGTACACCCTGTATGTGTGCAGGCACTTCTTCCAATCTCGTATTAACTCTTTCCCTTTTAGATTTGGACATTGCTGATGATACAAGGTAACCTTTTCAGTAGCAATGCAGTTTCCCTCACATAAGCACTGCATATACCACAGGTTGGAAGCTTAGGTTCTAGATAATCTGGTTTATTACAGTTTTATTTTGATGTGTATGTTGCAGTTTAGATTAATAAAACGCAAACATTGTTTCCTTAGGAGCTCCAGGCCGTGCAGCTATGCCTCAGCCAGGGAACACAGCTGCGTTTCGAGCAGCCCTTTGGACTAACATGGAGAAACTAATGGATCAGATTTATGCAGCCTGTGTACAGGTAACAATGAATACGCAGTTACTGACTCATACTATCCGTAGTAACAAAGAATTTTGTTCTAATATAAATGGTGTGTTACAGGTGCAGCATCTCCAGAAGGTTTTAACAAAGAAAAGAGACCCCGTGTCCCATGTTTGTTTTATTGATGAAATTGCAAAGGTGCGTATCAACTTTATCTTCAGTTAATCAGAACAGTACATATAATCTTTGACTACAAATCGGAATGTGGCAGATCTAATTCAAGTATATATAATGTTGAATGTTGCAGTTATTAAGCTATTCTAAAATAACACCGCTTGTAAATATGTAGGAAATTGCAGAATCTGAGCTGGGCCTTAAGTTTATACTTCTTGTCCCTTTAGGCTCCAGTTCTGGATGATAAAAAAAAACTGAGCAGGGACTACAATGTTATGTGACTTTCTGACAAATTACGTTTTGAAGTTTGAGCATAAATGGACTCTAAAGAAGCATTTTGGGCGCACTAATCACTCAGTTTAAGTTCCTCCATATTCTCAGTCAGGCTTAAAACATATAGGACATTTCTATGCTATAAAAAACACCTGTGTTTCTCAGTTTCTGGGAGGGTCAGCTGGCTTGTCTGTGTCTAACCCCGTGCAAGCTGTAATATAAGCATAAATAGTATGACTCACTGTATTACAAGATTTGAGAAGGAAGAAGATTTACTATCACTATAATAAGAAGATGAAGTTCTTCCCAGAGATAGTAAGATGTCCCTCAACAAACACTCATTCTGCATTATAAATGGCTAATGCAACATGAATGTTAGCAGGAGAGCGAGGTGGATGTGCAAGGATAGAAAATATTATGTACACTGCCTGCCACATTCCACACAGGCTTCTAAAGCCTTTTATTACTAGCATGGCCTACCCATGCATGAAAAATATATATACAGCTACAAAAAGGAGAGGGTGTTCGATACGTCTATTGAATCGAACTACCAAATAATTTGCAAAGTTAGAAGGCTCCTAAAATGAAAATAATAAAGCAACTTTGCAGGCAGCCTTGTTTTAAAATGTACCATTATGTGTATAATGCAAAGCTTAGTGTCTTTATAGTTAGAATGCGTTCACACGGCCACTTCTAATGCTTACCTGATATCCTCGGCAGTCTAACAAAGAATTTCGGGGTTGACGATGATGTCACTATGCCCTGTTGTGCCGCCCTGTGGGCATAGATGGACATAGTGATTGACAGTTGCCAGTCTGCTGTGTACTGATCTCCATTGTATCAGTGATCTGAAGATCACTGATAAAAGTCCACTATGGGGAAAAGTAAAAAAGTGGAAAAAGATTAAAAAAAAAAAAAAAAAAAAAAAAAAAGTAAAACAAAAAATACAAACAGCAAAAATAAATAAAGGACACATATTTGGTATCACTGAGTTCATAATGACCTAGCCTATAAATCTGTCACATTATTTAACACACACGGTAAACAATGTAAAAACAAAGTCAAAGAATTGCAATTTTCGTTTATCCCACAGCACATAAAATTAAATAAAAAGCGATCAAAAAGTCAGATAAATGCCATAGTGGTACCAATGAAAACATCAGTTCATTCGACCAAAAAAAGCATTACTCAGCTCTGTATACGGAAAAATAAAAAAGTTGTGGCTATCAGAAGACAGCAACGCACATATATTGTTTTTTAAAGCTCTTCATCGTAAAAAGATAACTATATAAATTGGGTATCCCCTATACTGCACATTGAGCGCTGTTAAAAATAAGAAATACTATTAGGATTTAAGTATTTTCTTCACGCTGCCATCCAGAAAACGGATTTAAAAGTGATCAAAAAGTCTTGTCCCCCCAAAAAAATACCAATAAAAACGTAAACTCATCCTACAAAAAAAAAAGCATACACAGGTCTGTACACAAAAAAATAAAATGATAACTTTAATCTATATTAATTTGCATTTCCGTGATCACATCTACCGTGTTCCAGTGAATAATGGATAAAAAATGAAAATCTACAAGAAAAGTGAAATTTTGAAATTTCACCCCCACTTAGTTCATAAACTTCCTAAATGCTGTAGTTTCTTAGATGGAGTAATTTATGGGGGTATCTAACATACAGGCCTATCAAAGCCATGTCAGAACTGGACTGGTACCTAAAAAAAATAAAATAAAAAAATCAATGTTGCAAATTATCTTGAAAATGAGTACAACATTTTGAAGCTCCCTAATGTCATGAAAAAAGTAAAGACATTTAAAAAAAATATACAAATCTACAGTAGACATATGGTACATGCTAGTTATAAACTGTTTTGAGTGGAAAAAGTATCTGTCTTACACACAGAAATTTTTGAACTTTGAAACTGGTTTTTGGTATTTTTCACAAATAAACGAGGATTGTATGCACCAAAATTTCTTACTAACTTAAAGCATGATGTGTCGCATGAAAACAATCTCTGAATCACATGGATAGGTAAAAGTATTAAAAAGTTATTGTCACATAAAGTGACACATGTCCGATTCCAAAAATGGGGCTGTCAGGGAGGTCAAAACTGGCTGCGGCAGTGAGGGGTGAAGCAATGCAACACCAGACAGCTACTGGCCCTGGCTGACGCTCACTGAATATTCTCCTACACCAATGCCCTAACACCTGTCCACACAGATCCTTAACTGTCCCTGAAAAAATATCCCTAGCAATGTGCCTAAACTACAACTGACCCTGATTTAAACAAAAGGACTCTTGGACCCAGAAATAACCACGATAGAAGTCTGCATTAATAGCACTGACGATAACTAAGATATCACACTCGAGAAACGCACAGAAAGTGAAACTCCTCAAGGCAAAAGGAGAGTTAACCAAATATACATTACTAATAACAAGACTAGGTAACTGGAAACAGAAAACTAGCAGGTTAATAGACATATTCTGTCTAAAGAAACTATATAATATGCACCAAACTGTTCGAATCGGAAAACTTTATAAAGAGCCTAGCAATTAGCAACTCCGCTCTAACAGGCTTAGGCTGCACAGCTGAGCTGCCCTGAGTTATTTATAAGTGCCTCACATCTGATCTAATAGAAAGGACAAGATAAAGTGGTAGAAAGATTCCTATTGTTATTTGTAACATAAACATTGTGTATTGTCCCAGGGTTAAGTAATTGCAGCGGGTAGTATAGTTGTATCTGGTTACTCTAATCTTCATTCTGACCTTTCTAAATTTTTTCTTTTATAAATTTATAGAAAAAAGTGAGCTGAAGTTTTTGTCAGTCTTCAATTACAGTAAATTTGTCTGAATGGACTGTAGTTTAATGAATTAGTTCCAAATAAGTCAAAGCTGGATTGCAGCATATCCAGAAAATCCAAAAAGTGCATGTAACATATAGATGCAGTGCAATTATTCAGCCCAATGTTGTGACCTTTATTGCATATTGGATATTTTTTGTGCCCTTATGTGTGATTCTGAAAGACTAGTATAGCATTATCTTGGTCACTGGTGGCTTCGGGCACCCCTATGTTGTCGATGTCCATTATGATTTTATGATGGTCTTGAAGCGTGTTAGGGGCTATACCATGATTTGAATATAGTTGGCACAATGATCCGCTCTATTTGTAGAGTTTATGAAGCCATTTATACTGTATTATGTTTGCTGTACGTTCATTGCTGGCAGACATGTGCTGTATGTACTGTATATTTGATATGAAAACTAGTATGGTCATTGTGACCGTCGCGATTGGGTTTGACTTTGGACATGCGCACTGTTAATCTCTAAAGTGCAGACCCTGGACATGCATGTTATGCATTTTTGAATTGCGTAGAAGTTGGATATTCGCACTAAATTTTTTGGGCGCCGGAAAAATCAAGTATGTGAGTTTCGCTTCACCGCCACCAGTTTTGCACAGTCACACTGGTATATTTCGGTTCAGGTTATTTATATTATCAATTAATGATTATGTAGAGTGGTGGCCAAAAGTATTGGCACCCCTGCAATTCTGTCAGATAATACTCAGTTTCTTCCTGAAAATGATTGCAATCACAAATTCTTTGGTATTAATATATTCATTTATTTTGCTTGCAATGAAAAAACACAAAACAGAATGAGACAAAAATCAAATCATTGATCATTTCACCCAAAACTTCAAAAATGGGCCGGACAAAAGTATTGGCACCCTCAGCCTAATACTTGGTAGCACAACCTTTAGCCAAAATAACTGTGAACAACTGCTTCCGGTAACCATCAATGAGTTTCTTACAATGCTCTGCTGGAATTTTAGACCATTTTTTCTTTGCAAACTGCTACAGGTCACTGAGACTTGAAGGGTGCCTTCTCCAAACTGCCATTTTGAGATCTCTCCACAGGTGTTGAATGGGATTCAGGTCTGGACTCATTGGTGGCCACTTTAGAAGTCTCCAGTGCTTTCTCTCAAACCATTTTCTAGTGGTTTTTGAAGTGTGTTTTTAAGTCATTGTCCTGCTGGAAAAACCCATAACCTCTGAGGGAAAACCCAGCTTTATCACACTGGGCCCTACATTATGCGCAACATTTGTTGGTAGTCCTCAGACTTCTAATGCCATGCCACGGGCAAGCAGTCCAGTGCCAGAGGCAGCAAAGTAAACCCCAAAAACATCGGGGAACCCCGCCCATGTTTGACTGTAGGGGCCGTGTTCTTTTCTTTGAATGCCTCTTTTTTTTTTCCTGTAAACTGTATGTTGATGCCTTTTTCCCAAAAACTCTACTTTTGTCTCATCTGACCAGTGAACATTCTTCCAAAAAGTTTTAGACTTTCTCAGGTAAATTTGGGCAAACTCCAGCCTGGCTTTTTTATGTCTCGGGGTAAAAAGTGGGGTCTTCCTGGGTATCCTACCATACAGTCCTTTTTCATTCAGACGCCAACGAATAGTACGGGTTGACACTGCTGTACCCTCAGACTGCAGGGCAGCTTGAACTTGTTTGGATGTTAGTCGAGGTTCTTTATCCACCATCTGCACAATCTTGCGTTGAATTCTCTCGTTAATTTTTCATTTCCGTCCACATCTAGGGAGGTTAGCCACAGTGCCATGGGCTTTACACTTCTTGATGACACTGCGCACAGTAGACACAGGAACATTCAGGACTTTGGAGATGGACTTGTAGCCTTGAGATTGCTCCTGCTTCCTCACAATTTGGATTCTCAAGTCCTCAGACAGTTCTTTGGTCTTCTTCATTTTCTCCAAAGCTCAATGTGGTACACACAAGGGCCAGGACAGAGGTTGAGTCAACTCTAATCCATGTCAACTGGCTTCAAGTGTAATTTAGTTATTGCCAACACCTGTTAGGTGCCAAAGTAAGTTAAGGTGCTTTAATTACAAAAATTAGAGAAGCATCACATGATTTTTCAAACAGTGCCAATACTTTTGTCCACCCCCTTTTTTATGTTTGGTGTGGAATTTATCCAATTTGGCTTTATGACCATTCTTTTTGTGGTTTTCCATTGAAGACAAATTTAATGAAGATAATAATACCAAAGAATTTGTGATTGCAATCATTTTCAGGAAGAAACTGAGTATTATCTGACAGAATTGCAGTGGTGCCAATACTTTTGGCCACCACTGTACAGTGATAGGCTGATGAGATGTAATGGTCTGTACATTAGATTGATAGATAGATAGATAGATAGATAGATAGATAGATAGATAGATAATGTGTTCTTTATTTGATATGGTCATGCTGCTGATAGAGGCCATACTCTTGGGCTGAAATGTTGAATTGCTTCTACAGTGGGGAAAAAAGCTATTAAGTCAGCCACCAATTGTGCAAGTTCTGCCACTTAAAAAGATGAGAGAGGCCTGTAATTGACATCATAGGTAGACCTCAACTATGAGAGACAAAATGAGAAAACAAATCCAGAAAATCATTGTCTGATTTGGAAAGAGTTTATTTGAAAATGATGGTGGAAAATAAGTATTTGGTCAATAAGTGCATCTCAATACCTTGTTATATATCCTTTGTTGGCAATGACAGAGGTCAAACGTTTTCTGTAAGTCTTCACAAGGTTGGCACACACTGTTGCTGGTATTTTTGGCCCATTCCTCCATGCAGATCTCCTCTAGAGCAGTGATGTTTTGGGGCTGTCGCTGGGCAACCAGACTTTCAACCCCTCCAAAGGTTTTCTATGGCGTTGAGATCTGGACACTGGCTAGGCCACTCCAGGAACTTGAAATGCTTCTTACGAAGCCACTCCTTCGTTGCCCTGGCGGTGTGCTTGGGATCTTTGTCATGCTGAAGGACCCAGCCACGTTTCATCTTCAATGCCCTTGCTGATGGAAGGAGGTTTGCACTCAAAATCTCACAATACATGGCCCCATTCATTCTTTCATGTACACGGGTCAGTCGTCCTGGTCCCTTTGCAGAGAAACAGCCCCAAAGCATGATTTTGCCACCCCCATGCTTCACAGTAGGTATGGTGTTCTTTGGATGCAACTCGGCATTCTCTTTCCTCCAAACACGACAAGTCGTGTTTCTGCCAAACAGTTCTACTTTGGTTTCATCTGACCATATGACATTCTCCCAATACTCTAATGGATCATCCAAATGCTCTCTAGCAAACTTCAGACCGGCCCGGACATGTACTGGCTTAAGCAGGGGGACACGCCTGGCACTGCAGGATCCCTGGCGTTGTAGTGTGTTACTGATGGTAGCCTTTGTTACGTTGGTCCCAGCTCTCTGCAGGTCATTCACTAGGTCCCCCCGTGTGGTTCTGGGATTTTTGCTCACCGTTCTTGTGATCATTTTGACCCCATGGAGTGAGATCCTGCGTGGAGGACCTGATCAAGGGATATTATCAGTGGTCTTATATGTCTTCCATTTTCTAATTATTGCTCCCACAGTTGATTTCTTCACACCAAGCTGCTTGCCTATTGCAGATTCAGTCTTCCCAGCCTGGTGCAGGGCTATCATTTTGTTTCTGGTGTCTTTCGACAGCTCTTTGGTCTTCACCATAGTAGAGTTTGGAGTGTGACTGTTTGAGGTTGTGGACAGGTGTCTTTTATACTGATAAGTTCAAACAGGTGCCATCACTACAGGTAATAAGAGATGGACAGAGAAACCTCTTAAAGAAGTTGTTACAGGTCTGTGAGAGCCAGAAATCTTGCTTGTTTGTAGGTGACCAAATACTTATTTTCCACCATAGTTTGCAAATAAATTCTTCCAGATCAGACAATGTGATTTTCTGGATTTGTTTTCTCATTTTGTCTCTCATAGTTGAGGTCTTACCTATGATGCCAGTTACAGGCCTCTCTCATATATTTAAGTTGGAGAACTTGCACAATTGGTGGTTGACTAAATACTTTTTTTTCCCCCACTGTATATGTTGTATGCACTTATGTGAATGAAGAACTTTTTTGGATATGCTGCAGTCCAGCTTCGATTTATTTGGCACTTTGGGATGATAAGTGAGGACTAACTTACTTCTTTGGCTTTGTTGGTATATTCCATTTTTTCATTTGTGAGTGTGGATATCAGTGCTACGGGAAACCTATTTTTTGCTATAGTTCATTCATTGACAACTACTGCAATCTGTAAACCTCTTCATGTTAAAAGTATTTTAGGGATGATGTTGCGAACATAGAAAATTATTCAGAATGATGAAACGCCAACACAGGGTATGCTAAAAAGTTGTATTACTATGCAATAGACCAACTTCTTTAAGCTGCAGAACCCCTCTAATAAGTATGACAGCCAGTGTTTTACAGTGCTTAACACAACCAAACCAATTACTACAAGTTTGAATCCATTGACTATTAATGAGCTTCGCACTTGGTAAGCATGGAAGCTGAGGATCAAAATGTAATCAGATACAGTTTTAACTCGTCAAAGCTATGGATTAAATCATGGTTGCTGCGTTGTAGAGTAAATCTCTGATTACCCTTTTCCACAGTTAGTAATCTTAGTTAAAACTGCCAGTTGTATTATGCCATAACATGTAAACCATTGCCTGTGCCATTCTAATTTTTTTTAGTTTTGTAGATTACTTTACTAGGTTACTTTCTGGAAGTCCTTAAAAACAGTATGTTACAAGTAGAAATACATATACATGTGTATATATATGTATGTGTATATATGTGTATGTATGTGTATATATATATATATATATATATATATATATATACACATATATATATCACTATATTATATTTGACACATATTATACATATCCACTATATACATATACACTGATGTAGATATACATATATTATATATACACATAATACATATACACAGTATTATACATTATTTATACTTATACTATATATATGTATATATACATAATATATAATTATATACATAATATATATATAATATATATATACATAAATATAATATATATTAATATATATATTATATATATGTATTATATATATAATATATACATATATATTATATACATAATATATATGTATATATTATGTATAACATATAATATATGTATATATATATGTTATACATATATATATATGTATAATATAAAAATATTACTATACATATATTATTAGTATATTATATATAAATATTATATATACTGGTATATATATTAATATATATATTATTATACATATATATATGTATATATATATATATATATGTATATTTATATATATATATATATATATTATAATATATTTATATAATACATATATATATGTATATATATATATATATATAATGTATATATATATATATACATACATGCACGCACACCTAGGGGCATGCCTCCAGCCAGAAATGAAAATTTCACATTGCTTTAGAATACACACACATAGTAAGTTTGTGAAGTCTGTTGATGTCTTTTTTTTCCATGCCTAAAAATTTAAGTTTCGTACCCATTTCACTGCCAGAGGAGGCAGTGCAGAACTCAGTGATTCAGAGAACACTAAGGATGGAAACCATGCCCCTTCAGGCCCTGCCCTAATCGTTCATCTAATTAAGACTAACTGGTATGCCATCTTTTATACACAGCACACAGAAGGAAGAGAAGATCTTGCTTATCTAACTATCTCTCACTCACGAGTAGCAGCAGTATAGACCGCATTATAAAAAAAAAAGTTTTGAGCTGTGTAGCTCTTAATCAGTTATATAGTTTGTAAGGCCGATAAAAGACAGACGTCCATCCAGTTAAGCCTATTGTCCTATAGTGTTGATCTAGAGGAAAGCAAAAACCCCCATGAGGTAGAAGCCAATTGTCCCCATTTTTGTGAAAAAATATTCCTTCCCAACTCCAATCTGGCAATTACAATAAATTCCTGGATCAATGACCGTTCTCCAGGATCCTGGTCACTATAACTTGTTATATTATTGCACTCTAGAATTGAATACAGACCCTTCTTGACCTCTGTTACTAAATTCACCCTGACCGCTTCCTCTGGCAGAGAGTTCCACAGTCTCACTGCTCTTACAGTAAATAATCTCTTTCTATGACTATGTAGGAACCTTCTTCTTTCCTCTAGATGTAGAGGATGTCCCATTGTTTAGGTACAATCCTAGGTATAAATAGATCTTGGGAGAGATCTCTATATTGACCGTCTTTTCTCTAAACTAAATAACCAAAAAACTACAAAGCTACAATTACTGCTCAGTGGCTGGAAGATACACTGAAACCCAGCAGCAGGCGTCTCTGGCCCATATGCTGCATAGGAAAGAAATAGCAGGTGCCAGATAAGATAAGGCGATACAAAGGGTAATGCCATTCATACAGGTACACCATGCTGGGTTACAGCCAAAAATGCCCATAATATTCAAATGGGCAGACACACTTTAAATGCTGGGCAGCCTGTGCATTTGAATATTATGGGTGTTATTGGCTGTAACCCAGCATGGTGCACCTGTATGTATGGCGTTACCCTTTGTATCGCCTTATCTGTATGCAATTTCATCGGTATTGTTGCATTTGTGCAGTCTCCCTATGTGTTATACTGTGGCTTTTTGCATGCTGGTGTGAACTGGTATCTAGAGTATTTGCTCATTAATATCCGGCACTTGCTATATCTTTGCCATGCAGCATATGGGCCAGAGACGCCTGCTGCTCAGATTCAGTGTATCTTCCAGCCATTGAGCAGTAATTGTAGCTTTGTAGTTTTTTGGTAATTTATGTCCCATTTGTTCTGTGACTCTAAACTAACCCTAATCTTGCTAATCTTATTATTTTTGTTCCCCCGTCTTTGAACCTGTTCAAGCTCTACAACGTCTTTCTTGTACAAAACAAGAGAGAAACAAGAGGACTTAATACCCATAGTTATAAAAATAATACAATTTTATTTATAACATTTCTAAAACACGTCCATCAGTAATAATACAAAACAACATACAGGAACAACAGCTAATAGAGCCAATAGCAGGGAAATAAGTTCACAAGATAAATGGTAATCATCTTTCTAAAATATACAGGAATAAAGTATCCTATTCATAAATCTTATGAGCAAAGTGCACAGTACAGCATAACAGCCATTATACATATAACATATCAAAAACAGGTTCCATTACCCATAATAGCGTATACTGCACCAGCTTTTCAACGTGGAGGATAACCAGCTCACCTGGATGCACAGCCCAACTTGAGAGTTCTCCTTAGGTTCCCGTGCACGATCGGTGCCCAAGCTGCACCAGAGATAAACATGAAAAAAGTCCAGATGATCAGCACCGGGCCGTAGAAAAAGGAGGAACTTTATTTAGAAAAAGACTGCCAATACAAAAGCGGCAGAAAAACCACAGCGAATAAAAGCAAGCAGGTAGATCAGAGAGACGTAAAGAACACGAACGCTGACATGTTTCGGGCGGTAGCCCTAAGTCGACTACGGGCTACCGCCCGAAACATGTCAGCGTTCGTTTTTCTTTACGTCTCTCTGATCTACCTGCTTGCTTTTATTTGCTGTGGTTTTATGCCGCTTTTGTATTGGCAGTCTTTTTCTAAATAAAGTTCCTCCTTTTTTCTACGGCCCGTTGCTGATCATCTGGACTTTTTTTCATGCACCAGCTTTTCCCTGCACCCCAAAGTCTTTCTTGTGCACTGGTTCTTAAAACCATAATATTCCATGTGTGGTCTGACCAGTGATAATTGGAGAAGGATATTCTCACCATGTTCATCTATTCTCCTTTTAATACCCCCCATGATTCTGTTTGTCTTGGCAGCTGCTGCCTGACATGGGCTGCTACAATTAAATTTACTGTCCACTAAGATCCCCAAGTGTTTTCTATGTTACTTTTACCCAGAGTTTTTCAGGTTAGCCAGTAATCATGAAATGGTGATTTCCTTCCTATGTGCATAATAACCTTGCATTTATCTGTGTTAAACCTCATCTTCCACCTCTCCGCCCAGGACTCCGACTTACCCAGATCCTTTTGTAGTAAACATTATCCTCTATTGTGTTAATTACTTTACACATTTTAGTATCATCTGCAAAGATTGAAATTCTACTATGCAATCCTTCTGTAAGGGCATAAATGAATATATTAAAGAGAATAGGGCCCAGTTCTGACCCCTGTGGTATCCCACTATTAACAGGGATCCAGTCCGAGCATGTACCATTAATCACCACCCTTTTTATCACTAAGCCAGTTGCTTACCCACTTGCACACATTTTCCCCTAGTCCAAGCTTTCTTATTTTATGTGAGGAGTTTACTCCCTTTTGTGAAATACTTTAGAATTGGTTAGAAAATCTTCCAACAATTTACCTACAGCAGAGAACTTACCAGCCTTTAGCTTCCAGGCTCACTTTTTGACCCCTTTTTAAATATTGGCACCACATTTGCTGTGTGCCAATCCTTTGGGACATACCCAGTTACTATACAGTCCATAAATATTAAGAATAGCGGCCTGTGTATCACTGTATTACTTATTTACCTTAGGACACGGGGGTATATACCATAAGGACCTGGAGATTTGTCTATTTTATTCGCCTTAAGGTGGAGCTACATTTATTCCTGGGTTAGATAAGAAAGATTTAAGGTGGAGTTTACCCCATCCCTTTGCACATCAACAGGAAGGTCATTTTCTTCAGTAAATAGAGCGGAGAAAAATTTGTTTAACAGATTTACTTTGTCTTAATCACCCATTACAATATCTCCCTCACTACTTTTTAAAGGGCCAACATTTTCAGTTTTAACAGAGAAAAATAGAATTGTACTCCAGCGTCCTCAAACAAAAGTGAATATATAAAAGAATAAAAAGCCAGGCAAATTAACATGAAACAGACACGGCAGAAGGCTAACATTTTCAGTTGTAATCTTTTTACTATTTAAATAGCTGAAGAAATGTTTTGGTTTTTTTTTTCAAATCCTTCAGGGGTTTGAGATAGTGGAACACTAACTAGAAGCTGCAGCATCCGTGTATGTATCTCTATGTCGAGGCCGTAATTTTCCATACACATCTATCAACTGCAGCTCTAGCCTGATCTCTCAATGAAGCTGATATCTTATGCCATTAATAGCTTACTAAGTAAGGATTTGTCCATTAAATTGAGGGTGTTATGTTACAGGTAGTACAATAGGCATCTGATAAATATTTTTCTCCAACAAATTATGTTGCACAGTTCCATGTACTATTGATCCATGGAAAAAAAAAAAGAAATGACAGGTCCTTGTTAGTTATTTGTGAGTTAATCAAATTTGTCCACGCTGATCAGATGAACTGTCATTGTATAACCTATTTATTTTATTTCTTTCATTCCTGCCAGCACAAAGGAGTATGCTAATGCAATATAAATATATAATAAAGTTATAAAAGACCAATCCCTAAATTGGATGGAAATTTTTTTTTAAAAAAGTGAATATTTAATATATAAAACATTTTTTGCATGCATTAAGTAAAAACAAAAAAATGACGTGTTCGGTATCCACAGGTTATTTAGTATGAAACATGTACAATATAACAAATAATTAAGTAACTGTGCAAAAATCCTCCCGCGTGAAACAGGACTTCATACAGCAACATCAGTGAAAGAAAAAATCGGAAAGTTTTAGCTGCTGAAAGGCACAAATTTAAAAAATGTAGCTTAGTCACTAAGGGCGACATGTTCCAATACACAAGCGTTGTTTTTTTGGTCTATTTTGCGTCAAAAATACTCTTGACACCATATTCTCGATGTAAAGGAACTGTTATATACCAAAACTAGGCGCATTATGCACCGAGCACGACACATTGTAAAAAGGCGCAATAAATATAGTAGCAATGATACACTGTGGCTCACCAAAAGCAATGGCCCCTATTGATGCTAACCTTAACATTCTCTATATAGATTGATGTTATGCGCCTCCATTATAGGCACATTATATTCACTACCAATGATACGCTATGCACCTTTTTAGGTGCATTAAAGGGAATGTGTCATCAAAAAATGACTTGTTAAACACATTTTTTATGAATTTTTGGTTATTTTTTTATTTTCCATATCATTTTCAGTATTTATTTAATAATTCTTAAAGGAGTTGTCTCATTACGACTTTCCAAGCCTGTCAGTGTCCATGGTAGTTGAACTGAGGGCGTGCTTCTTGGTCTGTCTGTTTCTGCTCCCCACTCCCCCCTCCCAGTCAGCACACAGGCATCTACGTAACTTCTATACAGGGGGGAGGGGTTTGCCTCTGCAGAGATTTTATCACCCAGAGTGAGGTCTGCCTAGGTCTGTTTGCAGGAGAGGGCTGATCTATGAGTGAGAGAGGAATATGAAGCAGTTGCTATAGAGCATAGGGGATGCATGTGTCCTATAATCCCCTGCTTACTTACAATCTCCACATCTCCACAAACAACACGGTCATGTTACTATACTCAGGAAGTGTCCCTAATACAGGAGAACATAAAGTATTCTCACATGCCCCCCGGATACATGTAATAGTATAAGTAAGTAGACTACAGTTCCAAAGACATATCATATTATAGGAACAGAACAGGGTCACTGCTGTACAACATCTAATCATTGTGAGAGCCAGAGAAGCAGGCATCACACTATATGGTTGAATCCAGGACAACACAGGACGCCAAGTCCCTCCTCCTCCCCCTCCTTCCACTACAAGAAGCATTCCTGTGCGGGAGGCTCTCTGCACCGACCTTGTCTTCAAAGGTGATGAGTCATTCAGAAACCTGACAGGCCATAAATAAGGATCAACAGTCAGCTGCTATCGAGATTATAGAGAAGCTGATGTAGTAAATACAACAGGGCTTAGCTCAAAATCAGTAGACATTTGTAATGAACATATATTGCAAAGCTGCTTGTTTTTTTAAAAAGAACTATAAATATTAAAACCCAATCATTTTAGCGAGACAAACCCTTTAAGGTCCTGCAGTTGTTTCCACTTAGGCCCAAAGCCTAAAATAATCGTCTGACACTTCCTGTTCTGTTTAGGAGAAGCTATTTCACAGCAGTGTGCTCATTATCCATTAACAGCAGGGGTCAAACAGAAAAGGAGACACCACAGTGTACAGATAACACAGAATCCACCATTCACAAGAGAAAGATTCAACAGCTCCCTCTCACCCTCCTCCCTTTCTTCCCAGGGTCACAGAGCATAACTCGAAAAACACCTCGGGCCATTGAATTCAATGGGACAGAAAGCTTCCCCCTAATAATCCTATGGGCCATGAAGCTCTGCTGTAAAGATCTCACTGACTGCTGCTAAAAGCAGCCGCGAAGCAAGAATGTCCTTCCCCACAAATATAGATGGGCGAAATAGAGAAATCTACAATCAGAAATAAAAACAGCTAGAGAAAAGAATATGATCAGGGCTTGATTTATAAGTAAAAAAAAAATTGGCGACCGATTCCCTTTAAGTTTATTATGCAAGGTGTACCAGATGCCAGATTTTTTAGAGGATTGTACTTTCTGGCGCACTTTACACTGATTAAATGCGCCTCGATAGGCACATTATATTCACTACCAATGATACGCTATGCACCTTTTTAGGTGCATTAAGTTTATTATGCAAGGTGTATCAGACGCCAGATTTTTGAGAGGCTCGTACTTTCTGGCGCACTTTACACTGATTAAATGCACCTAAAAACTGCCTCGGTGACGCCAATTTTCGGACATGTCGTCATAAATTTCCTTTTAATCCTGGTCATTAAGGGGTTAGTATTGCGATGCACAAACTAAATTGTGGAGTTGAATCAGAGTTGATTGAATACTGGTAACATTCTTGTGTTAATCAGTGCAGTCCAGCATACAAGCAATGCTGTCAGCTCGTTAGTGATAATGTATAAGGTTATTGTTTGTAACTCAGTGGTACAAAGGGTTACAGTACGAGGTTATCAAAGAACTACAGTATATCTTGGAAGAACTGGAACACTTTCATAGCCATAGACCAAAATGAAGGCTTCAGATATTTTACACTTCATTATACAGTAGTTAAAGTAACATGATAGGACTGCATATAGTTCAGAGTGCAAATCTTTAAGGGGTTTGCCAGGACGTGCCTTATCTGCTAAGAAGGAAATGTAAACAGAAAAGCCACGCCCTGACCTGAGGAGAGCGAGAGACACAGCCAGAGCAACAGAGCCGTGCATAAGGATCGTGTGCCATGTTTCACCTACAAATAATTCAACCTACAAACTAGTGGAATCCTGAAATACAAAAAGACAACAAATTACTATTCAGTGCCTTGAAAGCTTCTAGCTTCTTCAGATAAGAAGGGTTTCAAGCCCGGCCACAGCTCTGTCCAGGTTCGTATCTGTAATAGAAGCTTTAAGTAACTAAGGCAGGTAAGGCAGCCTGTAGCACGCCTCAGGCGCAAAATTTTGTAATCACATATATGTAAAAAAAAGTGATTAAAATACCCATTTGGAGGATCCCCCCACGTCAACATTACATCGTGGCAAAACCCCTTTAGTAAGACAATTAAATAAATATATATATATATATAAGTAGATATATATATAGTATATATATATATAATAATATATATTAGAATAATATATACATATAACAAACACATACACACAAAGATTATTAGATAAAGTATCCTTTATATGGCTACAGAAATTTGGCTTTTTCAGTACACCAAGTGTAATCTGTCTAATCTTAAAATTAAATCAACATTTATCATGCTTTATTTCTTTCTGCTAGTCCTTTGCAGCTAAGGTTAATCACTTCCACTTTTATAATTAGCATGTCACACAACACACTTTTTTTTTTTTTTTTTTTACAGCTGAGATTATGCATTAACAATAATATACTATTTTTACTTCTCCTAAAGCCAAATAATTACACATGGGTCTATATTATTGAAGTTCTAGGAATAAATACATCTTTTCTATGCTGTCAATCAAGAAAAATTTTAATAATTTTGTAAGTGGTTAATAGTGAAAATCTGGAAATTAAATCAGCCATGAAGCTCTTTTGTTTTCCTTATTTATTGTTTTTATTAGCATTAACTATATGATAATAAAATACCAAAAGGCTCAACAAAAGGAAGAAATGGAACAAATTCATGCATTGCTATCAGTCAGTGACATTTGAAAGAAAGCATGTACAGAGTACATTGAACATTGTTATATAATTAAAAATAATTCTTGAGTATTCAACAGCACTCATAATTCTTTTTTTTTTTTTTTTTTTAAATAATTTTAATTTTTGGGCAGCGTGTGCATTTCTATAATCAGGAACATTTAAACAGTGAACACATATCTCTGACATGTAATAATGATCAAATCATGTATATGCATAAACCCTCGCCCGGCCTGTGCCTGGTACACCAAACTCATGGAATAATAACATACAGGAGAAAGCATCCAAGTTACAAGAGTATAAAAGAAATTAAATTAGCAAAAATCAACTGATCACACTAAAGTTACAACATCGACAAGACAACGGAAGCAAACTGCGCCATCTTGCACTCTCGCGACCGTGTTTGTCCTTAATGGAACTTCATACTCAAGACCAAAGTTCCTCAACCTGGAGGTCCTCCCCAGTGTGCCCCGATACCCTCCCTAACAATACCAATCAGTATACCATGAAACTTCTGCATAAGGGCTTCTATCTCCTGTCGAATAAAATTGCGACTCCTATGAAGGTTCCTACTCCAACGTCTGAAGAACCCTGGGTTCGGGATGCTCCTTGCACCTCTCCTGTCCACACCAGACTCCCTCTGTCCGCAATAAACAAAAAGAATGAATAATCCTCCATTCTTTATGACGCCCGGAGTATGACGGGAGAAGTGGGCTTTTCACCATAACTGCAAGAGGCTTCGTTTCGCTCCAAAAGAGCAATATGAATTATGCCCGGAAGACCCGGTGGAGTGACAGCGGACTCCCTCAGAACCCTCCTCCCTCATTCGTGTCCGGAGGCCCTGGGGCAAGTGGAAGATCAGAGTTTCATAAATGTATCTCTAGGGTGACCCTCGAAGTGAAGCTGGGATATACGGAGGATCAGTGGTCCCAATAGATAGTGTATAGCTTGCATGTCCCCACAGACCGTGCCATAGGTCCGTTTTAATTGTTTGCCCTCATTTAGGGCAGTGCTAGCAATCTATCGGGGAGTTTCTAAGAGGGGGAGATTGAAGGCGTAGATGGCATGTGAATTATTTTTTTGAAAGTAAGGTTTTCCGCAGCCAGTCTCGCAGATGATTGTGTTATTTCCGTACTGTCGCACAACACCCTTCGGGATCATATCCGGGATCTGGGCATTTTCCCGTTAGGCGCTCCATTGTGGAATGCCTGAAAGCTACACGTTTCCTACACGCACCCACTCATATCACAATTAGAGCCTCGATAGACAATATTCCTCCCTGTGAGTGGTGACAAAGGTGTCAAAATCGTTAGGGATGTCTCTTTGGAGAAAACTCTAATCCTCCCATTAACAGAAATGAAGAGCTGATAGGGCAGCCAAAACTGTGATTTGTGTATGGAGAACTTCTCGAGCGTCTCCGAGGGCTTTAGCCATCTCCGAGAACCTCACCTTAGCATCAACTTGTCCCGCATTGGGGCCAGGACCTCCTCCCTCCACTTACCTATACAATCGTTTTGCTCAGACCCAGCGGAAACTTCGGGGTGGTCCAAATCGGGCATGTCCTTGTAAGAGTAGCGAAGGGAAAGGCCTAAGCGTTTCCCTCAGCTCCTTTCCAGGCCATTATTGGTGACCCCGGAGACAAATGGAGACAACTTAAACAAAGAGGAGGCAGGTCATAGGGTACCTAGGTAGGAGCAAGGCCCTGTGTAGTGCCAAGGGCGCATCAACTCCTCCTTTCTAAATCCCACTTCGAGAAGCGGAAAAACGAACCCCCAAACCTATCTAAGCATTGATTTGGCTGAGTCAGACAGGCCAGGATATAACCCGTAACATCAGGGAGATTCAGAGGTCAGCCCCCCCCTGCCCTAACTGGCAGGATTAGTTATGTAGAAGCGCAATATCGCGTTTTTTTCCCTGTCCGCCTCAAAAATCTGAGAGCATGAGTTAATGTGGTTATGACTGGTAGATTTTGAGCAGGAATTGGGAGGGTTCTGTAGGGGGTATAGCAGCAGAGGGAAGACAGACCATCTTTATGGCGTGGCATCTACACCGGCAAGTGAAAGAGGCAGTGAGGTCCAACGCATCAGGTCCTGGAGATATTAAATTTAATAATAGGGGTGAATATTTAACTTATACATCGAGTCAGGAGTCCGAGACCGCACAATGATACCCAAATAGGTGATGGGTGTTTTCTTCGAGCCCTTGTAACGTCCTAATCCCATGTCGCAGCCTGGGGACTGTGATGAGCTTCGGGCCGATTCAAACACTTCACTCTTGACACGTTTACTTTATATCCTGATACGTTCCAAATATCCGCAGCAACTCCAGCAATGGTTGAGAGCAGGGGTCAGGGGTAGCAGACATAAATAGTATGAATCGTCAGCAAAACTAAGCGGTCTACACCTCTTTGTCTCCTATCCTGATCCCCCGAGAAGAGTGTCAGAATCCCTCAAGTACCCGAGCCAAGGTTCTAAGGCAAATTAAAAAGTTGGGGAGAAAATGACAACCCCTGTCCTTGTCCCTTTCTGGAGGGAGATTTTTTGGAGAAAGGAAAACCGGAGTAATGAATTTGGGGTCCGGTGGGGCAACGTAAATGGCCGAGAGGACGACCGAGAGACGTCCCTTAATTATTCCTCAGGAATCCAGAACAAACCAAAGCAGTCCCATCGCACGTTATCAAGAGGGCCTTTTCTGCATTCCCAGAGGCCTACCAGGACAGGTCCTCTTCTTCCCCTGGTCAATGGATTTGTGTCGGACTCTTACCAAAACCGCTAGCACATCCCGAGATGTTTCCCACCGCCGCGCTCTTTCCCTTGATGAAGCCCTTATGGAGGGTCCAATCAGAGTGGCATAAAAACAGGCGAGAAACATCAGCCAGTATCTTAGACAAGATTTTTAGGGTCAATATCTATAGGGATATGGCCCTAATATATATGCTTAGAGCAAGCGGGTCTTTTTCCCCTTTCATCGTGAATAATTTTAATTGTATGCTTTTTTTGATTCTGGCGGATGAGTCTCATTATGCAGTATTCGAGATGTAATATACGGTGAGGATGGGGTGATCTGATCACTCAGGATTTATGAATACCACGCCCAGAGAACCCAACAGTCCCAGTGGCCTTGGCCTTTCTTTAAAATGGCGAATTAGGCCATCTTTGACCCACCTCCTCAGTTATGTCCTCATTCAGATTCCTCCTCCCTCAGGAGATCTGACAGGTTTGCGGCAATTTGACTTTGGAGAGGAATCGCAGTCCATTCCTCTGTTTAAATTGACCCTCGATGAGTACATTAGTGGCAAAAAATTGTCTGACGTGTCGTATAATCCTTGCCTAGGATCAGTGTATAAAGAAGTACCTTCCGTGTGCGCCGGAGAGGCTTGTATGTGGCGCAGGTTGTGATAGGCCCCCTTTCAGATAGCCTGGTAAAGAATTTCCCGGATTTTGTTTCCAGTATCTGAAGAGTGTGGATTGTAAGTGTGTCCTATGTATTTCTATGTGCATCTGCCAGAGGTCAAAAACACCTCTCATTATTGGCCTGTTCCCAGTTCTGCGCTTGGCTTACAGAGCTATCCTCGCCAGATAGGTCTATAGGTCTCTCCCTAACTCATTTTCTGATGCAGTCTAGGTAGGCCACCATCAGTGTTTTGCTTTAAAGACAGAGGGTATAGGCTATGAACCAACCTCTTAGTACTGGCCTCGCGGTAGCCCAATATAGTAGGGGTCGCCCCGAGAGAGAAGGGTTGTCCGAATCATAGGTCATCCACCAACCCCTAACCATCTCAGCGAAAAGAATCCGTCTTTGCGAGAAGAGGCAGGAAACTACCAGATAAAATCTGTACCCCTTGGAAAAAATTCCTCAAATCTACTGAGATGGGATGATCCAGAGATGACCATGTAAGAATATTTGCATTTTTTCGACTCTGTGTTTTGAGGAGTCAGAAACCAGAAGAAGTAACTCAGCATAGACCATGACTGGTGGAACCGGGAATAGTACGTGTAAGTCCCCCGTCCATCAGGATTTCCGTCTCTCCTCCAGCAATCATGTAGGACAAGCAGAAATCCAATGGAATGTGGTTCAAAACTACCCTTTATGAGACGTGGAAATGCCCTTGTTATTTACTTGGGAGCGCCGGCCCTCCCCTTCTAAACTTCGCCCTATCTACAACTGCGTACATGTCTCCTCCTATAATTTGCCATCGGTTTTGATACGTTAGCAAATCCTCTCCGCTAACTCCATAAAAAATACCCTGTTCTGACCATTTGGGCCCATAGATATTAGCAGATGCTTAGGTCACATTCTCCCCACTTAATGAATACAAGATAACTCTGATCTACCCTCCAGTATCATGTTCATGTGAAACAGCTCGCTAAATGGAAAATTTTTGTGAATAAGCGTGAACTACCCCATACCCTAACCCAAGCCCGACCCGGAGGACCAAAAGGCGGGCCCACCCACAGCTTACTTCTTTCTTCTCCTATCGCTTAATGTCAACCAGCTTTCCAGGAAGTTTTTCTCTGCAGAGGACCACATCAGGGCGGAGCCTCTATTAGATGCCGAATCACCTTCATCCGTTTATATGGGATACGGATCCCCTTTATGTTATCCAGGAAATTATCCTCAATAAAGGGTATTTCGATATGGGAGAGCTGTGGGTTGGCACATGAGTGTTTCCAGAGAAGGTCAGACCTTATTTAGGGCTAAATTTTCTGGGGCACTAAATCATAGAGTGATTAAATGGACGCAGTGAAACATAGACAAATTCAACAAACAGTAAACTGCCATAACAAGACATGTAAAACCTTTTGAGCCAATTGGCAAAAAACGTAAAAGTGAAGCTGACGGGGGCGGTTTTGCCGTGCCCCACCTTCAATGCGTTGGAGGACCACCCTTTTTTTTCCATTAGCATGAATAACTTATTTCCCCGCAACCAGGACCCATGTCCCTCCTTCCCCCACCGGCCAAAAGTCCTTAAAATTCTAGAGTTTTCTCAGGATTTGTGGCCATGATCAAAATATGGGATGAAAGAATTGCATCTCAAGAGCCGTCTAGAAAGACCCCTATTACAACTCTCGCCATCCACACAAGGAAATGAATCCAAGGATGTCCATACAGTACCACCCATCCCACCCCCCCCCTCCCCAGAACCTGATCCTCGCCGAGCAGGGTGACCATCTACCTCAATCAGGGGTTATAGTCCCGTCGGCGTCTCCGTCTCGGCTGATGGCTTTTCTTTGGGCGAAGTGGAGGTGGTGACAGAGATCGCGAGCGAGCCCTACGAGGTCTCTTCTGTCACCTCCTGGAGGTCTCAAGGGTATCAGCTGCAGTCCCCCGTCTCAGGTGATTCGTGGTGACCGAGCGGGGTTTTTGGATACGGTATCCCTCTGGAGCTTTAAAGGTCGCGCAGCGTCTTCGTCTCCGCTTACCGCTGCCAAGTTGAAGAACTGGGCGGGCCACTCAGGAATCCAGCACCTTGAGGTGGCCGGGTAGGATAATCCGGAATCGGATCTTCTGTTGAATATAAGAGGCCGTTACAGAGTTTGCTGAAGGCGCGCCTGCTTCTGTGGAGACCTCTGCGGCAGAAAAATCTTCAAACAGCAGCAACTTTATGACCCAGGAGTAGTAGTGGCTTGTTGAGCCTGGCGATAACCCCTCAAGATTTCATCTTTTATCAAATAAAGTCCCAGGAACTACATTTATACAGTGCGCTCTTCTGCCGTTGTTTGAGACTTAGATGTTTGGGGGCTGTTTCTTCCCCTCAGGGTCCTACTCCGTGTAAATTCTCCCACGATACGGCAGCCGTGATTGATGCCCAGGCTGTAGGCATCTCTATCCTGGCAGAGGGTTGAAGGTCGCGCTGTTTGAATGATTCAGGGGATACCCCACTACCTCAGGTTACATGTACTCCTCCTGGAGGCGATTTTGCAAGGTCATTCGATGCGTTCATGTTGCAACCAGTCGTGCCTTGGCGCTATAGTTTTTTCAGTACGGGCCGTTCAGAGTGTCTGTTGTCCCAGTCTCCAGGTCGTTCACCTCTATGTTTTCTCTAATACTTCCGAGTCCTTGCAGAGTGAGCTTTGAACATCCTGCAGTAAGCTTGAGCAGGCAGAGGCCAGGACGGTTATTCCAAGAGCCGCTTAGCAGGTCTGGGGGCAATTTGTCTGTAAGCCAGGACTGTAATTCAATCGGCATATTGCAGGCTAATTCACAGCGATCTCTGGGAACCACCGCTGCAAGGTTCTAGAAAGATCCTGCGTAGTCCCCCCCATCCCCCCTTGCTGCTGCTGGCACGCTTGGTCATTTCCCTCTATTTCTCCCTGCTGGCACGGTGGCCGGCGGCGGCCATTTTAAGGTGTAACTTGTAATTTTGCGGCTGTTCCCGGCACTTGCTCCGAGTCTTTTTGGGCGCATACGGAGTCAAATACTTCTCCATCAGGGAGAGGTTGCTGCCAGACGTGGGGGAGTTATGTCCCTCTGGGCGCCCGACTTATCCCCCTGCCAATCAGCAGTGCTGGCCTTGCACTATTAGTATGTGCAGACAATTGGGGTCCAGTGCCCTTTAAATATGTCAACGGGTCCGTTTGCAGCCCCTCCAGCCCCCTTGGCGGATCTACTTACTCATTGAAGGAGGTATTAAATGAGGGGGGGGGCCTCCAGTTGCGTGCAGGCGTTCGGTGCAGACCGTGCCAGGCTTGGTATAGGGGCGTCAGTAGTTCCCTTACCCCAAGTCTGCCGTTCCATGCTCCCCCTCTGCTGCATTTGGCGCGCCGTACAACCTTCCCGCCGTCACATGCAGGGAAGCAGGCCGGCCTCCGTGCGCGGCCCTTTTCGTGTCCCGAGGGTCGCAGTGACGCGGCAAAGTCCGCGACTCGGGGGTTGCACGTCGGGGAATATGCTCCGGTACGCGGGGGAGCAGTTCCCTCGGTGTTCGGCCAGTTCAGCGCTGCTTTAAGCAGCTAGTGGTGGTATTTAGCCGGCGGGCGCGGGGAGCCGATCCTCACCCCGTCATCATGCGCCGGCGCCGGAACCGGAAGTCAGCAGCACTCATAATTCTAACTGGGGCTTACCATGACATAGTTCAACCAGAAGAGGAAAGAGAAGGAGGGATAAAGAAGAGGAAACACAAGAGAGATAGGTGTTTGAGGAGCTGCTGGCCCTATATATACAGTACACTGTTAAAGGTTCTAGCTCGGCAATATGGCTTGAAAGAAAATAAAAAGTTTTTTAAAAAAATGTAAAGATTTGTATTTGCCTTTCTTTCTTTTTGCTAAACAAAACAAAAAATGCCTTAAGACAACTATTTTACTTATAGAAATGGCATATACAGCTATTCCATCATATATAGTGGTTATCAGATCTCTTTCTCAGGTTTTATGTGTGATAACTCTTAACTTGATGAACAGTATGTATTATGGAATAGCTGCACATGCAGTGTATTTACGTAAAAATATTGAGCCCTTTCTGATATAAGAGGAAAGAGACATTTGCTTCTTTGTATATCTGACATATTCTCTTCTCTCTTATATTAGAATCGGTCCCTTATGTTTTACAAAAGCAAATTTATTTATTGTAGTACAGTTTACCCTGCCTCATAGATAGCCATTAGAACTAATATGGATCTAGTTGGTCACCATAAATCACCACAGTTATCACATTATGGCTAAAAGACACTGATATGCTTGTCAGCACAGTTTTTGATTGCCCTCAAGTACTGTAATTGCCACTGGTGTCGCAGCTAGACCACAGTTAATGGCACTTAAATTAACCATTAAGCTGTTTATGGCTGAAGACAACTTAAAATAAAGCTAATTTGAATGCCGGTTTGACTTCAGTCACATCACGGTCGTAATGTGAAGACCCAGCATACTAGAAACACTTCACATTCGGTACTTAGGCTACTAACTTGGTACTGGAACCGCCTCCATACCCCACACCTTTAGATTTTATGCTGTCTGTGCCAAGCATGTTTAAGCACATAAATAAAGGGGATATCTGCCAAATTGCTGCTTTCTGGAATCTAGGATGGAAAGAGTCTTAAACGGATTTTTCCCATTTGGTTATTTTTACAGAACCTGCTCTCCACAGGTGTCTTAGGCTTCCACTACTTGTGCGGGCTGTGGGTGTTTCTGCAGCATTGGCTGGCATTTCACCTCTACTTGCTCCTATCCCTACCTGTGCCTTTAAGAGGACTGTTGAGGGGATTGAAAAAAAAAATGACACTGTTATCTGTATATTTACATAAATAGATAACATTGTAATCTGCAGTCTTGACTGTACATCGAAAGGCTCTCTGATCTGTAACTCGAAAAGGTTAAACTTGCTCTCAGTAAGCTCCTGTCCTGCTTATAAGACAGAGCAGGGAATGATGTCACCCAGCCTGCCCATGCTAGAGCAGAGAGGAGGTCAGTAACCTAGGAAACCATCTGTAAACAAGCAGGAGATGATGACTGCTCTAACTTTGAACTGAAGCAAATGTATTTAGTGATAATATTTATTTACCTTTGCCTATGTGTTTAAAGCTAATCAATTATATGAGTAAATAGCTCATGTAGGTTGATGGACGGTTTACCCAAGTTACTTCCATGTTGCCAAACCCTAGGAGGATTCATATTTGGTGTCAGCATTGTTGTTTGTTTTTTTTTTTGTTTTTTTTTAATTATTATAAGTCTGACGGCTAGAAATGAATACAAGAGAACCAGGTAGTATTGAAAGAGTCCTGCTAGTGTGCCCATAATGGGTTTCCTATATATGTCAGTCTACACTTTGTGCACAGTAGTCAAGTTGCAATATTCGGCTTTGTAAACATCTAAAATTTGCTTTGTTTGGTGGATAATTCCTGGATGTGGATGGCAAATACAGCTGCATGTGTTGCCCATATACTATACCCTGACACATGATTTGCAACCTGGTATGAGCTAAACCTAAATTACAAACTACGTTTTTCATGTGATAATGTTACACAATGCACAGCTCCACCCAAGCAGGTAGACGGATTATTTTTTCTTCTTTTCTTCATTTACTTTATAACGCCCAGCATCCTGCATAGCTTTCTATAGCATAGACATAGTGTATTGGATATTATTCACTCTCGCACAATGTCAGCATGCAATGGCGTGAAATAGAATGTTCACCCGCAGCTCGGTAGTCCTTACCAAACTGCAGCCAGACATTGTATTTCACACCATGGCATGCTGACATTGTGCGGCAGATTTGAATAAGGTCATTTGTGACCAAAACGTCATCATATTGTGGAATGGAGAATTGCAATGAGAGCTTATTAAAGAGAGAATAATTGCAAATAAGGTTATGTTCACACGGCTTATACTGGGACGTATCTCGGCCCGTAATTCGCGCCGTACTGCGCTAAATACGGGTGAGATACACCTCAGTTATTTCGGTAATCCACAGTTCTCATAGAGAACTATGGATTACGTCTCCTCTCCCTGCTCGCACAATATGCCGAACGGGGAGAGAAGCAACATGTCAATTATTCACAGTGTATACGCGCCAAGAATAAAGAATGTCTATGGGGCCGGCGGGTTCCCCCTCCTCCCCCCTCCTGTACACACGGCGTAATTGCGGGGCGAAATACTTCCTGCAACTACACCGTGTGAACCTAGCCTTAATGTGAGGTTGATTGTTACAGATATGCGGCTCGTTGGATTGAAATAGCCTTTAACTTGCACTTAAATATAAATAAGTGGAAGTGCTGAATAACAATATTAAACGTTTAAGGCCTAGTTCACACGGCTTATTACCGGCTATTGCGGGGGCGATTTCGGCCCGCAATTACGCCGGCACTAAGCCGTGCAGCAGGGGCGGGGCGAGGGGCCGGCAGCTGCCGGCCCCATAGACTGTCATTATCTATGGCGCGTACACGCCGTAAATAATGTGCATGTCGCTTTCTCCCCCCGCGGTGGATTCGCCGAGCAGGGAGGAGAGACGGAATCTATAGTTCTCTTTGAGAACTGTGGATTACCGTAGTTACTGGGACGGATTGGAGCCGTACTGAAGCGCAAATACGACGCGCAGTACGGCTTCAATCGGCGCCCAAATAAGCCGTGTGAACGAGGCCTAATAGTATATTGGCTAATCATTACAACTGAATTTCTTATAACTGAAATAAGTGTTTAGAAAGTTAACCTGTCTTTTGTTTTCTTTCTAAGTATAAAATGACAGAATCTGAAACTAAGAACCTCCAGCAAAGTGAATATCAGTGGTTATAACAATAAATAAAGCAATAAAGATGCTATCCTGGAATTCGGTGCAACAATTAGCATACCCAAAAATAATTCTTTCAATTTAAGAGATGTCTATAGCTTTTAAAGAAGATTTTCCTTCAAAAATAGCCCCTAAATTTTCATCTTCTGTCAAATTGTATCTTTGTTTTAGTTACACTTTTTTTCTACAAGAGCTGATTAGTTGATTGACATCCCATGTGGGGAGATATCAAAGACATTGGTCATTATCTATTGGTCATTATGGGTATCCTTTTCTAAAACTGCTTTCACTAGTGCTGCATTCTCCTCTGTGGCCTCCATTCTGTTTGCTCTGCTTTAATTAGTTCTTATAAGGAATTTTCGCCATTTTTTTTTTACTTCTTAAACTAAGACCCTGATACATACTCTTTTCTTCTTAGCGGTTTAGATTTTCTGATTGTAGATTTCTCTATTCAGTCATCTATATATAATTGCGGGGAAAGCTTTATTGCCTGCACTGCTTTTAACAACAGTCTGATAGATACTTTACGGCAGCTTCATGCACATTGGAGCCTGTGGACTGGATCAGTCCCATTGACTTCTATAAGAGAAGGCATGCTCTGTGACCTGGGAAGAAGTCAGTGTGCAGGGAAGGGGAGAGGGTGAACTGTGACTGACTATCTCCTATTGTGACTGGTGGATCCTGTTCCTTTCTAAACACATTGGAGTCACCTTTTAGTTTGAACTTGCTTGTGCTGATAATGAGCAAACAACTGAGAATCTTTCTGTATAGAACAGGAAGTGACAGACTATTATTAGGCGGGTCCGTTTGAATTGAGTACAGTCTCAGCTCATGGTCGCGAGCAGGAGGAGGCACATCCATGTTCTAGGCTTGGCACGGTTTTGCCTGTTGTATAGTATTTACTTTGTCATTTCACAGGTTTGGAGTTATTGTGATGTGTAAGTATGCTCTCTGTGTGCTCATGTGATTAACTTATCTGATTATTCCTATGTCGGGATAACATTGTATTCAATTCATATTGTAAGTTATGTCTTTTAATTTGAAATATTATTGAAAAATCAAAATAAAATGTTATAAAAAAAAAGTGAAAATGGCAGGATTTAAGAATTGTAAACAAATATTGAAAGTGATGTGGAAAATTAAAAACATAACCAAAAAGTAATGAAAAAAGTGTTTCATCTAAAAATGTTAAACAATAGGTCATTGTTTTTGATGACGCATTCCCTATAATTGCTCTGTCTCACTAATCCTCCCATCCTCCTTCCTCTACTGCTTCTCCTGTTTTATACTCCATTTGCTGGCTACCCAATGTCCTGCAAATACATTTCAAAATACTGACAATGGCAAATAAGGGTGTATACAATCTGTCCACCCTCAATACTTATCTGCTCTAATCTCTTGATAGCATCCAATGCATTACTTCAACTGTAAGGCAAAGCAGACAAAAGAACACAATCATATAAGATGTAAATAGGATTTCTCCTATGCCATACTCTGAAACTCCCTAACATATCACAGATTCTCCCACCATTCAGACGTTCCAACACAAAACACACATACACAGATCCTTAATGATCATTCTCTTCCCCCCTTGTCGGCAAGGCAGTCTGTCCTTTAGAGCCAGTCAATAACTCAGTAGGCTCATGTTTATTGTACTTGCTTGTTTTTACTGTATATTCATGCATTATGTATTTAAAGCCTTGTTTGTTTCATATGTAAAGTGCAAAGGTAATGTTGGTTTAAACTAAATAATTTAAAGGATATATGCACTTTTTTACCTGAGTTTTTTAACACTCAAGTGGACATAAATGATCATAGAATTTTGTGTATACTGATTCCTATCAGGACAATCTGTTTTCATGGCTACAGTTTAGAAAAAAAGCCATTTGTGGTATGGATTGGAGCATTAAGAAGGAAAAATTCTATTTAAAGAAACCTGTCATGTTAAACACACTGACTGATCTGTGGGCAGCAAGGTATAGAATAGAAGCAATTAAGCAGATCTACAGTAATTATTACTATTTGTAATTCATTTATTTAAATTCCTGCTCATTCTGGGCTGAGAGTCCAGTGAGTGGCCTTATTAGTGATTAACAGTCTTCATTTTATAAGTGTGCACAAAATTTAGTTGAGTCACTGAGTAGAACCATGCACTGGATGCTTAGGGCTATGTTCACACGGCTTAAAATGGGACGTATTTCAGTCCGTAATTACGCGCCGAAGTGGAATACGTCCCAGTCATTACGGTAATCCACAGTTCTCATAGAGCACTATGGATTACGTCTCCTCTCCCCGCTCGGACAATACGCCGCTGGGGGAGATAAGTGACATGTGAATTACCAGCGGCGTACACGCGCCGCTGGTAATGAATGTCTATGGGCCAGCGAAGTGCCGGCCCCCCGCCCCCGACCACACGGCGTACTTGCGGGGCGTAATTACGCCCTGCAAATAAGCCGCGTGAACCTAGCCTAAAAGGAACCGGTCAGGCGGTTTATTTTGCCATATGTGAGAGCAGGATGTGATAGAGGCAGAGAAGCTAAACTCTGATATATAGGTTTATATTTAAGCAAATACAAGACTAGGATGTCTGATCCTGATGAAGCACGCGAGGATGCGTGGGAAATGCATTGAGTATATCATTTTATAGATTGTTTTAAAAGTTACTTTTTGCTAATAAAAAGGGACAAAGTTGAAATTTTATTGGTCCAGTTAACATTATTGGCAATCCTTTATATACAGTAAATCCGTAAACTCTCCAAATATGAAAAAGATGAGGAATATAACACCTATGAACAATTAGAAAATATAAACAATTCCTCTAAAACTTCACTTTTATTATTCAAACTTTAAAACCCTATAGTCAAAAAAGGTGCCAAAAATAGGAGGATGTTCTCCTATTTTTTGGCACCTTTTTTGACTATAGGGTTTTAAAGTTTATATAATAAAAGTGAAGTTTTAGAGGAATTGTCTATTTTTTCTAATTTAGCAATCCTTTATATCTCAAGCTCCTATATTTGTCTCATATCAAAAGGACATCCTAGTCTTTTTTATTTGCTTAAATATTTTTCTCTGAAAGACTGTATTGGTGCAAGTATTCAGGTGTAGAAAAGAGAAAGGCTGCTATGCTGGTGGGTATACCTCATAGAGGACTACTTTATATCTACAAGATTAAGTTCTTCAAGCCTTCGTATGAGTTGTACCATATCTAAGTAGAACTCACTCAGGGGAGCAGCACCAATTACAAACGATTGCTTAAATTTTAAATACACTATTACACTGGAAGGTGCGCTTTTTTGTCTCCCCATACCCTCTTCTTGTTTTAGCACCATTTGTTACTTTTATAGGTTTATATGACTTAGAGCTGAAATTCTGAGTAAAAAAACAGACAATCTGTGAAAGTACTGCTAACAACGCTCACATACAGTGCTTGATAGTTTTCTCTGTTCACACACTGGAACAGGGAAAGCTGCCAATCACATTATGTGGGCGGGGTCATCAGAACTCTCACTGTCTCTTAAGCAGTCCTACCAGGATTTTTTTCAGTTTTTTACTCAGAAATCTTGCTTTTAGTATATAAACCTATAGATCATAGCTTTCGCGTCTCTCCCTCTATCGCATCCTGCTCTCAGATAAGGTAACATAAATCACCTGACAGCTTCACTTTAAGGCAAGAATAAGCAAATTTACAACTTATACTGAATTTTATCACACAAGCTATATTTTCTCCTCCTCTGTAACACCTGCCCACAGATGGACTGCATATTTATTGGGACAGGTTTCATTCAATCAAGAATGTTACTGGAGCTTGGCACATCTTTATCTGCATTTTCAATGTCTCCATATTTCTTTTTTTCCATTAGGATGGTCAGACAGATATTCTGTACACGTTTTGGAACTCTGTTACAAAGATACTTTCATCCCATTTTGAGAAGGCAACCAGCTGTAAGTTTTATTTTAAATTGTTAAAGGGGGTTTTGCCACGATGTAATGTTGACGTGGGATCCTCCAAAATTAATCACTTTTCTAAATATATGTGATTACAAAAAGTGAAGCATTTGAGAGCTACAGCATTGCTCAGTCCCCCTTAGTTTCCTGACAGTTTACATTAGACACGACCAGGACACTGACAGGAGCTGATCTGGCTGCACTTTTGTATTTGCACTTCGTATCTGATGACAGGGAACATGAAGGAGCTTGCAAGGGGCTGGGGAGAAAGTGCAATGTATGAGGCTGTGTCTTTTGTATAGAGAATCCACTGGTTGTAATGTAATTATTTAAGTAAACATTGCAGACGCTCCCTTTTTCCTCGCTCTCTGCTCACCCCCTCCTTCTCACCCGTGCAGCCGTTCATGACGCTGCATGCTTTGTTTATCTTCTCTCTTGAGCAGATAAGAGGTAAGGAACTCACTTTGTGGCAAAACCCCTTTAGTTCATCTTAAGTTTGATAAAACTTTTTTTGTTTGTTTTTTTTGTTTTGGGGGGAAGAGTCGTAAAATTAAAAAATGCACCAGTATCCTATATTCTGTTATTACAAAGTACATCTTACATTTAGCTGGTTGTGTAGCACTGGGAATCATTATAATGTATTCTGTGTTCTTTATGTATGTATAGCAAGCAGTTTTTAAATATAATGTTACATGTACCTCGTTGTATGCTGGTGATGTGCAGGTATTTCTGATTTGGCCTATTGATTCAGGGACTTTGCTGTGATTGTGTTCATAATGCTGATAATTTGCTGATAAGTATGCTTACACAATCACTCCCATTCCCCATTGCTGATATAGACAACATTTTATTTTGTAAGTTTATTTAACCTGTAGACTGAATCTTGCAAAAGGATTGGACTGCTTAATGGAAAATTATTTTTTAAAATACATTTCTGATTTCAGACCATGCTTTAAAAATTAATGTCTGCAACTTGCCATGTCTCTCATGTATTTCGTACCATGGATTTCGCCTACTGTATTGTAGTGGATAAAGTTTGTGACAAAATTCAAATAGAAAACTGCTGGTTGATGACATGGATTCTGTTTCTTGTGAAAAATTTGGACTGATGTTACTGAAATGAAAAAAGAATTAAACTTTACATTTCTAGCTGCCTGCAGCTGCCACTGCAGGGAACTTTGAAGTTTGATGCATACTATTTTATGTTCTAGTTTGAGACAAAAATGGTATTTAGGACGCTGTAAAGATGTACAGAAGGGATCAAAGATGTATGTAAGCTTCACTAGGGGTTATTTGTGCCCTTTTTCAAATCGCAATAGCACAGTATTTTTTTCATGTAAAGTAAACTTTATAAAACCATATAATGAAACTATGTATATTTGAAGAAAATATATTGTGGGTATCCATCTATATATCTTGTATCCGAAAGGAGCTTTAAATAGTTGTATAGTAACCATAGGCTCTTCTGGACTAAGGGCGTGTCCCCACGGCAAGGGACAAATACCGGTCGGTTTATCCGACCGGTATTTGTCCTGTTTTGAGGCCGTCCCCGCTTGCTGCAAGGAGGGGGGGGGGGCAGTTTTTCTCCACGATGAGCAGAGAAAAGCCCTCCCCCTTCACATTTACTAGCACATATTCCGTCCAAAAACCGGACGGCAGAATGTGCAAGTACAATGGTTCTCGGGCATCCCGTGGGCGGAAAACCCGTGTAGTGGGGACTGCTGCACGGGTTTTCCATAGAGCCCCATTGTACTCATTTTTCGGCAAAACTGTGGGGACATGCCCTAAGTTTGCTCTATTTCTGTGGTTACATGTTTTATGTGCTTGACTTTAAAACATAGTCTACCACTCTTTTCTATTTGGCACATAAAGCGCATGCCAAAATTAAAAAGAAAGAGCATGGTCCAAAAGAGCCTACGTTTTCGCTATAGACCCCTATGACTCTGCTGCCGTATTTGTCGTGATATCTTTTTTAAGGGACACTTAGGATACCGATCATATAGCCCCAAAATAGAATTTGAATGGGGTTTTACTCAGATTTTAGCATTAATTGCTACTAAAATGTGGTCTGATTCACAGTTATACACAAATACAATCTAATTAAACTAATACATATTTGTACTGTTCATGTATTTCGCACATTAAAAAGAGATCTATCACCTCCTGGAAAACCTCATGAAGTAACAGAAGACGAAACTATTCTTAATTATGTTTCATTATGAAAATTAAAGCATTTCACTTGTAATTCAGTAAAGATAAAGGGCTGGGCCTTCAAGAAGTCGGGCAAACACTATGTTGACAGCTCTAGGAGACTTCCTACTTTGGGCTGGGAGAGTCCACTGTGTAGGAGTGACACAGTCTGCAACCTGTGTTCATTGAGGCAATCAATGCTGCTGTCTTCATGCTTCTTGTTACTACACTAGCAATAGCTAACCCTTTACAAGCAGCTGTGTTCGCCCATAGTAGAATAACCCTTAACAAACAACTGTACCCTCTTCCCTTAGAAGGAAGGATTTGTGTTTTGCTGCCCATTGAGATGTATTGTTGAATTAAGTTAACCTCATTTGTGATTCACTTTTATGAGAAAAGCAAGATAATTAATTTTCCCATTGTATTCTATGGACTAATGAATCACCGAAATCCTCGTCAGATCTGAGCATAAGGTGGCATTTACCATTCAGATGTAGTATAAAATCTGCTCCCCCCACACACAGTTGGTATCTTCCACAGAAGGAATCTCATCAAATTGTGACAAAATGAAAGTAAAAGCCGTGTTACAGTATTATTGGGGGAAATCATCTGATTTGCTAATGAAACAAATTTGAGAAAAAATCTGATCATTCCTACTATAATGTTTTGTGTGGCAGTGGTAGATCCCCTTTAAGTACAAATCAACAGAACATAGAGAAAGAGTAAACAACCCCTTGAATTTTTTTTTTTTTTTTTAAATCCCAGAAAAAACATTTGCAGCAAACTTTGATGCTTCCAGAAAAATGTTCTATGGATAAATGAGACATAAGTGAAAATTGTTAGAACTAATGCACAATGATATGTTCGGAGAAAAAAAGAATACTACACACCAACACCAAAACCTTTTTTCCGATGTGAACCATGGTCCAAAGTACATTATGGTTTGTTGCTGCTTAGCTACTTTAGGACCTGAACCCTTTGCAATCAATAGGAGAATAATGAATTCAATGGTGTAGTCCAGGCATCCTCAAACTGCGGCCCTCCAGCTGTTGGTAAACTACAACTCCCATCATTCCCACTGTTATAGATAATATAAATGCATGATGGGAGTTGTAGTTTCCCAACAGCTGGAGGGCCGCAGTTTGAGGATGCCTGGTGTAGTCAAACATTTTACAACAAAAATGTAAGGGCAGTAGTGCATGACCTCCATTGACAATGCAAAAAATCCCCCAAAGGACACAAATGAGCTAAAGAATGGTCGTTTCAATATTCAAACAAGCTGTATGGGAAAAGAGCTAGGATCTTTAGCACCACCTATTGGAAGTGATGTTTTTTACAGTCACATCTGACCTGTTAAAGAGCTTTAAAACCTGACCTGGAATTTTAGGCCAAGCCAGTACCTTCTCCATAAGGAAAATCTTCCCATCACAAGCAGCTGTTTTGGGACGCTTGCCCCTTGTCAGTGCAATCCAGGGCTGGCTGGGTGAGAGTCCCTTGACATAGCTCAAGGTAATGTTTCTCCTTGAGAAGAGCACCTTAAGAGTGTATGGAAACCCAGGTAGGTGGAACTCTGCTCTACACTGACAAAAGACAAGCATCCCATAGCAGCTTTCTGCAAATGGGAAGCATTCTCTTAAAAAGAAGCTACTGACATGGCCTTAAAGGGGTTGTCTCACTACAAGGATTGCTGTTTATGTTGAAGATCTTGCAAAAACAATTCACTTTGCACTATATGTCCAATAACAGTGTCCGACCTATTCCTCGATATCCCCTCTTATATGGACTGCATCAGCTCCTCAGGTCACAATAGCTACAGATAGGCTGTAGGCTGCCAACACTGGTTTCTATAGGTACGGGACCTGTTAAATCTTTTCCTGTTTAGGCCCTTGCCAGTACTGGTTGCTATAGCTACAGACCTGGCTTCTACTGCAGCCTAGTAGAAGCCAGTAAACACGTCCCTGAATCCAAAATGAAACCAAGGAAACAGGACTGAGATAAGATGACTCAACATAGTGAGACAACCTCTTTAAATCATTTTCCATTTCAATGGGCTGGATTTGACCATAAAGGACATCACTTTCAATAGGTGTTGATGGAGAGTCAATCATTTTTACTTTACCGCTTTTTTGAATGTTGAATTCTCTATGGAGCATTTCATTGCCTGTAGGTCTCGTTACACTTTTAAGGTGCTCTCCAAAGAGAAACTTTGTGAACCTTCTACTCTCCAAAGAGTGGTTGAAAATATAATGCTTTGTGTATTAGAAGCCCTGACCTGACCTGAAACCTATTGATTTGCCGTGGCATGACTTGGAGAGGGCTGGAACACATTTGCAGGGAGAAATGGTCAAAAATTCTTTCCCAATGTTGTGCCAACTTTTGTTTCATGTACAGGAAACATTTGGAGGAGGTAATTGTTATTAATAGGGGATCTGCACATTATTAAAATCCAGTGTTCATTTTCTTTTCCTCTTTTTACTTTGGTTTTCCATGTGCTTAAAAGGGCTGTCTCACCTTGCAGTTTCAAAGAGCCATCGCCTGCTCTTAGGCTCTCACTGGTTATGCTGTGAATGGTTCTATAGTAGTGATTGGCATATCACTTGTGCTGTTCCTAGCTGAGCCTATCAGAGGGACATTAGTGCTGGAGGTTTCTAAACAACTGTGCATAAGGCTACATAGCTCTAAGGCGATCTTCACACGGCTGATTTGGGCATGGATTTCAGCCGTATTGGGCGCCGTATTGCGCTGCGTCCCAGGCATTACGGTAATCCACAGTTCTCATAGAGAACTATGGATTCCATCTCCTCTCCCCGCTCGCCGAGCAGGGAGAAAGTGACATGCACATTATCCTGGCGGGATACGCGCCGTGAAAAATGGCTGTCTATGGGGCCAGCGAGCTGCCGCCCCACTCCCGCTGTACGGCAGCCGGCGTTATTGCGGCTATGTTCACACGGCTTAAAATGGGCCGTATTTTAGTCCGTAATTACGCACCGGAGTGTGCAAATTACGTCTGGAATACGTCCCAGTCATTACGGTAATCCATAGTTCTCATAGAGAACTATGGATTACTTCTCCTCTTCCAGCTCGGCGAATCCGCCGCGGGGGGAGATAATTGACATGTGAATTACTATTGGCATATACGCACCGCTGGTAATACAAGTGTATGGGCCGGCGAGGTGTCTGCCCCCCGCTCCCTCTCCCGCCCCGCCCACATGGCGTAATTGCGGGGCGTAATTACACCCTGCAAATACACCGTGTGAACCTAGCTTTAAGGTTAAAGTTTGTCAATAAGTAGCATAAACCAGCTTCATCTTGCAGATAACAGACAGCAGGGAGTGACATCACCGTCCCAGCCACTGCTGCTGGAGCCTGTTAAAGTAGAGAAAGGCGGTTGGCAAGGTTTTTGTCTACACGACATAAGTAAATTGCCGTCGGATTCTGTTATTGAATCCAACCAGTATTTTACTGCCGGTTTTCAGTTTTTACACTTGTTTTTGTCACGTTTTTTGTGATCGGTTTTCGGACAGTCCACATTGGACAATTCTATAATCTGCCATTTTCCAGCGGATTAGGGAACATGTTCTAAGTTTTTTAATCGGATTTTGTTTTTGAAATCCGAGCTGTGTAGACTACAGCTCGGATTTTCTATGACAGTCAGATTTTTTTGCAGATTCTAAGTACAGGCAGTCCCCTACTTACATTGTTCCGACTTACATACGTCCCCTAGTTACAAACGGAGACTTATGGGGCGTGGGGAATTAACACTGAGTCACGCCCATGTAACCCAATGCACATGCCACAGCTGACGAGAAGAAATCCGATACCTTTTAGAGGGTAACTGAGTATATTTGATGGAGCTTTCGAGAGAATAGTCCTTTTCAGACTGAGAGCTAGTTCTCTCGAAGTCACATCAAAATACTCATTGCTCTAAAAGGTACGCCTGATTTCTTCACTCTCACTACTTTCTTGGTAACCGTACAAATTATACTAACAGCTGCACGAGAAACAGAACGTTAGGTGAAATCTTCTAAAAAGGGTCACAGACAGCAAAACACATGTAAAAACTCGTCCCTGCACTCTCCACACCTCAAAAATATTTTTTTTGCTGGAATTACATTTAATAAAGATTCCTGTTCCGCCTTACATACAGTTTCAACTTAAGAGCAAACCTGCAGGTCCTATCCCGTTTGTAACCCGGGGACTGCCTGTATTAAATCTACTTAAAATCCGACCAAAAACCAGCCCTTTGTGGACAGTTAGGCTGGTGTACAAAAGCAGGAGAAAAAAATCTTCTCCACCTCTGAACGGAAGGAAAATCAGAACAGCAATGTATTTGGGAATAGTCTTTATTTACTTTTGCCTATATGTTTAAAGCTGATCAATGAAACGAGAATCTCTTTAATAAAAACATGGAGATTACAAATGTTTGTGTGTTATTAATTTAGTTCGATTGTCTAGAATTGTGACTTTGGTAACAATCAGACCACATTTTATTAGTGATTAATGCAGAAATCCAATTGGTTCTTAAGGGTTCACTTACTTTACTTATTTTTTCTTACTGCTATACAGGGTTTTAGCTTGACTCTAGTTACTTGTTTTGCACAGATCACAAAAGTTCCAGTTGTCTACTTGCTAAGAAAAATCAATGTTGCCCTTTCTATTTATTATATTTAACACTGTGAAAAATGTACAAGCAGTGTTTCATTTTTTTATATCCTTTTATTTTAAAAAATGTGGGGGAAATGAACAAGAAAAACTTTTTTTCTTCAAAAATAAAGGTTTTAGACCCCTTCCAAGAGACCATTTTTTCCCTTTTCATTTTACATTCCCCACATTTGTTTTTTTTCTTCTCCTAGCTTCCACCTTTGAAAACAGGCTTTTAAAGGGCGAAACCCTAAGCTATAAGAGTACAATACTTTTTTAGGAAAACGTCTCCGAAACGTCAGAAATTTAAAAGGGTTCCCCTTTTACAAGTGTGCAACTCTGATTTTGTTTCTGAGATGCAGCAAATTGAAGATGACACACAAGATGTTTTCACAATGAAGAAACTAGATCATGAGTGAGTATACATATGCCAAGTAGAATTCATTTAAGCCCATTTTCATGCTTTTTAAAGGGTTAGACGTTCACAAAAAAGTTAGCTCTAAATGGAAAATTATTTTGCAAGCAAAATTCAGAGAGTTTTTTTTCTAGGGAAATTAAACCTTGTTTCACATCCTTCACTTGGTTGGGTTTCAAACTTTTTTAAATTTGGGTAATAAACTACTGCCCTGAATTCTGTAAAACTAGATTTCCATAAATCAGCTCTTTAAAATATTTTGTGTGACCGTATCTTGCAAGTTTCAGTCAAAGTCAGGTGTAGGTTAACTTGCATCATTTACAATGTCTAAGGTTAGTTGGGCTCCGTATTGTTTCTATTGTGATTTTGGTGGTATAAAAAAAGGTGTGGTAAAGCAAAAAAACAGGTGAAATTTACCAATCTTTATTTTGTTTTTTTCCCTTTCGCCTTTAAATTGTAAGGCCCCCCGTTAAAAGGGCTTATTTGCCGCGTATTTGCCGACGGATTGACATCGAAACCCCGTGGGCAAATCCGTCCGAAAAAAAGTACAGCCATTTTCTATTGATTTCAAAAAAAAATTTACGGCCGTCTTTCACAAAAACGCGCTAGTTCCGTTGGTTCCCGCCGGGATTGACGACGGCAATCCGGACGGAAAAAAAATTTTCACATGTTCATTTTCCGGAGGGAAAATTCACACCTACAAATTGTAGAGGGTGAACCCCCCGTCGGGAAACATTACAAATAGTCCACACTTAGTCACTATTTGCAACTGTTTTCAATGATTTCCAACGTATTTTACATCGAAACCGTGAAAAATAGTTCTAAAAAAACCCGTGTGAACGAGGCCTAAGAGGTTAGGCAAATTTTATGAGTTTTAAAGGGAATGTGTCATCAAAAAATGTTTAAGTCCCATTTTTATGTTAAACACATTTTTTAGGAATTTTTTTTTAAAATTTTTCATATCAACTTAAATATTTTTTAAAAATTTCCCTTAAGTCTTGCAGTTTCACTTTTCCCCCCTACCTTTTTTTTGATGTTTTCCTCGGAGGGTTTTTCTTTACCAAGGGGGAAAAAAAACTCCCCCCAAAATTTTGGGTTTTTACAGCCGTACCTTGGAGGAATGAAATAAGGGGCCCCAAGGGGGGTTTTTTATTCCACTGTTTCTCTTTAAGGGAAAAAGAAAAACAATGAAATTTTGGGAAATTGACTTTATTTTTTGGTTTTTCCCTAAAAATTTTAAAAAAAAAAATTTTTGGTTTAAACCAAAAACAACCCCTTAAGGACCCGGCGTTTTTTGTTGTTGCATGTTGTTTTTCCCTCCCCGCCTTCCCCGAGCCATAACTTTTTTATTTTTCCCCCTACATAGACTAAAGGGGCTTTTATTTTGGCGGACAATTGTATTTCTAATGGTGTTATTTATGTACTAAAAAAAAAAAATATACTGGGAAACCGCAAAAAAATTTTTCCCAAATGGCACAAAATTTTTGCAAAAAAAAACGTATTTTCGCCATGTTTTCGGGGGTTTTTTGCTTTTTCGCTTTCAATTTTCGGTAAATAAAATGTGTTATTGTATTCACAGTTGATAAACCATCCGGCAATACCAAACATATTGGGGGGAGATTTTTCAAAGAGTTTTCGCCAGAATTCGGCTCCATTTGCCACCAAAACCAGTTTTTGCCCATTTACTAAAGGGTTTTAGACGTTTGCGCCCCCCCCAAAGGGGGCGTGGCCCCTAAAAGGGGGTTTGGCTCGTGGGAAAGGGGGGGGGGGGCTTAAGGTGCGACCAAAAAAAAGCGCCCAGATTTTTTTCGGCCCCTTTCGTGTGAAAAGTAAGACACTTAATTTTGGTACAGAGTTAGACAGACAGTTTCTAACCTGCGCCAAGAAATTTTCAACCTATGATAAAAAGTGGCCATTTTAAAACTGTCTATCTAACTTTACACTGTCTAAAAGTAAGACACTTTTGATAAATCTGCCCCATAGGGTTTCCATTATGTTTTGGTACCGTAAAAAAATTCCAAACTTTTTCTATATTTGACATTTGCACCACGGGCCATTTTTTGCGACAATAACTTTTTTTTACCAACACCTAGGACTCAGTGAGGGTGCATTTTTTTTGGGGGGGGGGTGAAGGTGTAATTTTTATCGCTAGCAGTTTTTGGAATGCAGCGACTTTTTTTTATCACTTTATTCCATTTTTTAAGTGACTAAAATGACCAAAAACCCTTTTGGGGGGGAATTTTTTTCCCTTTACGGGGTTCAGGTAGGGGGATAAGTGATGTTAATTTTTATGAAACGGGCTTTTTGGACGGGGCGAAAATATGTTAAAATTTTTTATTTTTTTTATTTTTTTTATTTTAAAATGGGGAAAAAAAAGGGGGGTATTTGAACTGTTAATAAAGGGTTTTTTTTTTTATTTAAACTTTATTTTTTTTTTTTTTTTTATGTAACATTGAGTCCAACTAGGGTGCTTGCCACTAGGTGGCGCATCGTTAAATACAGTTTTAATGCATTGCATAGACAATTGCATTAAAACACCAAAATGGTGGTTTTTCCCCACTTCCCTGGTTCTGGGGGAAGTGGGGCAAACCAGACAAAGGCAGTGATGGGAAACGTTTCACATGGCTCCCCCGGCCTGTCCCCGGGGTTGGTTGCTTGCAGTTAAAGCAGTGGCGTGCCCCAAGCCCCGGGAAGTCGGTGCGCGGCCCGATCTTCACCCCTTAAAAACGCCCGGGGCCATTGTGCCGCGGGGAATTTGGAAGGGTTAAAAAAGGGACGGGGGGGGCGACGCGCCCCCGTTTGCGCTGTAACGGCCGGGTTTTGGGTTAGCCGTTTAAAAACCGGGGCTGTGCGGGGGGGGCGGAACGATCCCCCTGCAAAAGCCCCTAGGGCCCTTGGGAAAGTATTTTATAGTCCAGGGTCCTTAAGAGGTTACAAAATGTGTTGAATATAAAAATGTGATTTAAACAAGAAGTCATTTTTGATGACACATTCCCTTTAAGGAAAGCTTTATTCCCACCCTCGGACTGTCATAGTAAACAGGTTTGTCCATTGTAAATAATCCCTAAATGTGCAAATGGTTTCTTGAAAAAATTGAAAACCAAAAGTGCCCCCTGCTGGACCCTTGGGGTCATCAGCTATCATCTGTTTGAAAAACCCGGGGGGGCCCCCCTTCATGTGGGAAAAAGATTACTAGTTTCCCATTCACTCAAAGGAATGAAGCAGCACTATGTCTTTTCTGATATGTGCAATTTTATTCACCCAAGTCCATAAAGACAGTGTTTCAGCTCTGCCATGGGCCAAATTTCCAATGTGGGTGCTGAAAAGTCGTTTTTAAAGGGCATTTTGAATACATTTGCATATATCAGAGAAGATGTAGGGCGGCTGCTTTTATTTGACTGGATGATGTATTAGATGTAGAGGTTTTGACCCCCCCCCAAAAAAAAACACGGTCTTGTGAATATACAATGCTGTTCATACCTAATATTAGACAGTGCCCATTAATATCATTGAGTGGTCTGTATAATGCCAGACAGAATTGGTTTTCTAAATCAGGAGAAAAACTCAAAAAAACCCCCTGAAAATTTTTTTTTGGGCCCAAACGATGAGAAACCAGCAGGAGGAAAACCTCCTCTGTTACAGTTACTCAGAATTCACTAATCCGGTATAAAAAAAAGATTTGTAAAGCTGACCTACCCCCCTTTATCAAATTTAAATATATTCTGTCCCTGTTTTATGGGTCTTAAAAATTTTAATAATAAAACAAGAAGCAAAAACAGGGGAAAAAAATGTGGATAAGGGGGAAAAATAGTTTTTTAAAATAACTTTTAAACTATTTTTTTTTGCCTAGAAGATGCCTTTGGAATAAAAGCTTCTTAAAATAGAAAAGAATAAAAACATCTCATGTAGAGAATACACTATTTGTTCAGATTTCTCATACTGTATAGGTGGATAGTTAATGTAGATGTTCTCCTTGGTAAAGGAGGAAGTAGGGTCATGGTTATTTTTACAGTTGTTGAATAATGATATTTGTTTTACCTTTAGTCCTGAGAAAAACGTGAAAAATTCTTTGAAAAACCCATGGGCCTACTTTGTCTAAATCCTTGTCCAGGCTCTTTGATCCCATCAATCTGGTCTTCCACCAGAGGGCGAAAACCCCTCCTTTAGTGAGAGCTTGGAGAAAAAATCAAAACTTAGCAAAGGTATGGGCCATTGGGAAGATGCGTCTAAAATTATTTTAATGTTGTTTTATATATGGGCCCCACACGGGGCCAAGATTGAACTGTTCAGACAGACAGTAGCCATCCGGATGTTAGTGAACATTATCAATATGTATAAAAATGCATCACAGAACTTTATAAACTGTGACAAATTTATCTGCGCCAAAAAAGTATCCTGAGACAAATTGTGTCTCAGCCTTACCCCTTTGGAAATAGCATGGATCAGTGCACTATTTTTGCAAACCATTCTGTCGTGCAACATTCACAAATGTGCTAATCTTCCGAATGTGGCGCAACACGACCCTTAAGAATTTGAGCAGACAAAAGTGTAGAGGATGTTGAACGGAGCGACCTTTTGTGGCGCAAATCTTTTAGACATGTGTTGAGCAAAAACTTCTTAAAGGGGTTGTCCCACTACAAGGATTGCTCTTTATGATAAATATCTTGCAAAAACAAGTCACTTTGCAATATATATCAATTAACAGTGTCCTTCCTATTCTGAGATATCCCCTCTTGTTTAGGCTGCATCAGCTCCTCAGGTCGTTATAGCTACAGACCTGTTCAATCTAGCCTGATAATCTGCCAGCACTGGTTGCTATAGCTACAGACCTGGCTTCTACTGCAGCCTAGTAGAAGCCAGTAAACACGCCCCTAAATTCAAAGTGAAACCAAGAAAACAGGACTGAGGTAAGATGAAGCAATGTAGTGAGACAACCCCTTTAAGCATCGCTGCCACTGTTGTCTGCACCACTCACTTGTTTTCATGCAGATGAGTTATGATCTATGACTTTTCTGATTACATCTTCCATGGTCTTAAATTAACATGTTCCATCTGTTTTAGCTATAGAAATAATATACAACATGCATATGACCTCAAACAAATTAGCTAGAGGCCACTATAGACATCTGCTATTATCTTAATAATTCCACCCAACCATGAAAATTGTGTTTGGCATCTGACATGAAATATACAGTCATACTTGTAGCTTGGTGATGGTTAGATGCTGAAGCGATTCTGGTTTCTTCCCTGCTACATATTGTACTACTGTAAATGCTGGCACAGGCAGCAGTACCGTCTGGATAAAGTTCTGCTGGGATCTAAATGCTGCATTGAAATCAAAAGTGCTTTTGTCCATGTAATTAACCAGAATGTTCTTCCATGTTTCAATTGAATGTGCTACGTGGATAATTTTGTTTTCTGTAAAGTAAAATTAAGTCATTTTATAGTCTTCTATTAAATAGCAGTTCTCTTTTTAGAGCTTATTTGCGTTTAAATGATAATAAAACCTCCATCGGCAGCTGTTATTTCCAAAGATGTATAGATACCACAGCTTTGAATTAAGAGCACTCAGAATACCGTTTAATTTAGTACATAGAAATCCCTGCTTTACAGTTAGCCTTCAGTGAGGCCAAGTGTGGGATATCTGTATTGCAGAGATGTGTCTGCAAGTATATGCCATGTATCACAATACAGATGCACCACTTACTGGCACACACTATAAATAGACTGTGCAGTGGCCGTATGAATTTGGGCCAAGAGAACTATTCATGATATTTATCTTGCAACTGTTCTAGTAATCCCAGGCTGAAAACTACTACTTACTGTACTAATTCCAAAATAGAAAGAAAGATGGATTATGGTAAATATCCTACAGAGAAATATGAGCTAAGAACTGTAAACCACAAATGAAATACTTTATAAATCCGTGATTTGCACTCCATAACTCAAGAATCTAAAACTGAGGATTAATGCATGACATTACGAGGCACCCAGTGGTTTAGTTTTTTTGCATTTAATGAGATGTGCTAAAATGCAAACTGGTTTAGTACAGTCATATGAAAACATAGTCAGTGCAGTTCCTATATTTAAGAGACACTCTCTAAAGCCGAAATGATAAAATGAATGTCGCTTATAAGAATTTTACTCACACCCTGGGTTTGAAGATGCACAGAAATTGTACGTTTTGTTTAAGTTCTCAAGTGAATCAATTCAATTTCTTTCTTTCTCCCCAACTTCTCATCTTCTGTTACCTGAACGGAAGAAAAATATAAAAAATGTAAAGGGTAGTTGGGAATAGCAACCAGCAGTTCAGATGAGATAGATGTGTGCATAATCCAGGGAACTTTCTAAATGCAGGAGTAAGCTAAAGTACACACAAATGCTGAACGAGGGAATGGACGTTAGGCCTTTCTGCTCTAAACAGACTGGACAATTTGGCGATTAGGCTGTCTGCCACAACCGTAAGGGTGTATATTTGGTTTACAAATCCATGTGTTTGCCGCTGAAACAACCCTATTCATATAAATGGAACTGATTTTTAGTTGCAGAAGTTTCTGCAGCTGATAAATGAACTCTAATTTCCTTCTTAAGATATCACAAGGCATTATGGGAAAGGGGCTGAGAAGCCCACAGTGCCCTCTGTTGGTTGTAACAAATCCTCAATTTGCTTTTGACCCACCGAGTCTTGAGAAAGCAAAAAGGATTTTTTGCAAGCCAGTATCTCTCACTACAACAACGCTGTTTCGGGATTTTTGTCCCTCTCAGTGCAGAGTAGAGAATACTGGCTGCTGGTGGAGGCACGGTAGCTCAGGAAGGGAAGATCTCTCCTTAAGGAGAGCACCGAACGAACGGCTTGTAGAGTTTTTGTTTTGAGCTACCCGATGCCTCCCACACAGCCAGCCAGTATCTTCTCTACTCTGCACTGAAGAGGGACAAAAATCCCGAAACAGTGTTGTCTGTATATGAGAGATACTGGCTTGGCTAAAAAAATCCTTTTTGCTTTCTCAAGACTCGGTGGGTCAAAAGCAAATTGAGGATTTGTTACAACCAACAGAGGGCGCTGTGGGCTTCTCAGCCCCTTTCCCATAATGCCTTGTGATATGCAGATGCTAAGTAGAGGTCGAAAAGGCAAAACAAAAACTCTACAAGCCGTTCGTTCGGTGCTCTCCTTAAGGAGAGATCTTCCCTTCCTTCTTAAGATAGTCATTTAAGGGCCATGTTGCATGAAGAAAATCAGCACTAGACCTATTGCAATGGAAGTAGTTCTTAGCTTTTTGAGGGTGTTGAAAATTTTTGTCACAAAAATAACACTTGCAAAAGTTAATGAATAAACATTTGTGATAAGTAAAGAAGAATCTTTTATCAGAGTAATTCACATTTAGGAAGAGTAAAGAAGCTCCAACGAAGCTACTGGCACAAAGTGAGCATAGCATTGGTGAGCCTAAACAGTATTTTCCTTCTAATACCCAGTTCATTGTCTAAGTAAAACATGTTGTATTTACTAAGTACAGTAGTTGAAAACAGAAGTTTACACTATATACAAAGACACATCTGCATGTTTTTTCTCACTACCTGACATGAAATCAGAATAAACCTTACCTGTTTAGGTCAATTAGAATTACCAAAATTATTTGTATTTGCTTAATGCAAGAATAATGAGAGAGAGAAAACTAAGGCATTTTTATTACTTTCTGCAAAGTCAAAAGTTTGCATACATTTCATTAGTATTTGGTAGCATTGCCCTTAAACTGTATGACTGTGGTCAAACGTAAGTTTCTAAAACCCATTTCACTAAATATAACTGTTATTTCATCTGTTCCTTTTGAAACTTGTTCTTTCAGTGAAATGAACGTGGCCGCCGTAGACTCAAATCTCTGTAGTGCCGTTTCCAAAAATGTTGCAAAGACCATACAACTTTTCGGTGTCAAGTGTGAACAACTTGTAAGTCAATTTGCTATTGTGTTTTCAATGTCACTAAATGTTTGTCATTGGAAGTTGAATGCTTAAGAGAATCTGTCACCACATTTATACGCAACTTGAGGGCAGTGTGAAATAGTGACAGATGCGCTAACCTCACCATGTCTGTTATATGCAAATATACCGTAGTTTTCTTAGGCTCCTAATTTAATAGTTAAGGCAGACTACAAACGCTCTGACCTAGGAGTCTGGCATATTCATGGGCTGTGGGCTCCTCCACCCTCTTGCCACTAATTGACAGCTTTCTCCCTATGTACAGTATAATTGTAGTGACAGATTTTACTATTTAATGCATAAATCATATAAATCATGTGCAAGTATATTTATATGTATTACACAGGAAGAATTTATATATATATAATATTATATATAATATATATATATATAATATAAATATATAATATATATATATATATATATAATATAGTAATACATACACACACACACACACACACACACACACACAATACATACATACATACATACATACATACATTACATACACCACACGTACATACATACGCATACACGGACAAAATTATTGGTACCCTTTTGATGACAAAGATAATGGTACCCCTAGAAAAGATTACAAATAAGATGAACATGTTACACTAAGGTGTGCCCTGTAATTAGCATCACAGGTGGCTTCGAACTTGTAATTAGTCAGTCTGCCTATTTGAAGGGTGAAAAGTAGTCACTGCTGTTTTGTGTTATGGTGTGTACCAAACTGAACGTGAATAAAGGAAGCTTAGGAGAGAGTTGTGTCAGGAGATTAGAAAGAAAATTATAGACAAGGTAATGTAGGTAAAGGCTATAAGACCCTCTCCATACAGCTTGATGTTCTTGTTACTACAGTTGCACATATTATTCAGAAGTTTAAGGTCTATGGAACTCTAGCCAACCTCCTTGGATTTGGTTGCAAGAGTAAATTTGAAGGCAAATTAAACAGACATATTATATGAATGGTAACCAAAGTGCCCAGAACAACCTCAAAAGAGATTAGAGGTGAACTGCAAGGCCAAGGTGCATTGGTGTCCGTTCGCACTATGTGTTGATGTCTTTGTCAAAATGGACTTAATAAAAGATAAACAAAGAGGAAAGCACGGTCGAAAGCAAATCATAAAAAGTGAGAATAGAATCTGCCAAAATGCATATTGACAAGCCACAAAGCTTCTAGAAGGACGTCCTCAGGACAGATGAGACAGGACTGGAGCTTTTTAGCAAGTCACATCAGTTCTATGTTCACAGATGCAAAAATGAAGCATGCAAAGAAAAGCTTGTTTATCTGATATAAAACATGGAGGAGGCAAAGTTATGTTTTGGGGCTGCTTTGTGGCATCTGGCACAGGGTGCCTTGAGTCTGTGCAGGGTACAATGAAATTTCAAGACAATCAAGGCATTCTGGAGTGAAATATGCTGCACAGTCCCAGTAAGCTTCGTCTCAGTCACAGGTCATGGGTCTTCCAACAGGATAAAAACCTAAAACACACAGCTAAAAACATCCAAGAAAGGCTAAAGAAAAAGCATTGGAATATTCTGAAGTGGTTTCTGTGGGCCCTGATCTAAATCCTATTAAACATCTGTGGAAGGAGCTAAAACGAATGTTACTTAAAAACAAGGTGGACAAGGTTGGCAGTTTTAGAAACATTGGCCTCAGCTAGTCTAGTAACAGTAACCATGTCTTGTAGAAAAGTCCACTGACAAATGTTCCTTCTGCTTCAGACTGATAATTTCTTAACAAACTCCTTCAAGATGTGTGACACTGATGCTTTTACAATCTGTTTTGAGATTACAGCAAATTGTTCTTTCAATGTATTTTTCATTCATAAATAGTCCCACTTGTCAACATGATGGATAATAATGCTAACTTTTTTCACATTAACATAGTGCTAATCCATTCCTAGCATGTTAGACTGGATGCAGTGTTCATAGTGGTGGTCTAGTAGCTGGAGCTTCTTCTCCACCTTTGTGTGAAAACGTCCATGACCGAAGTCCTAAATTATGTGGAGTAAGTGTAGGAAATGGGAATGGACTCTCAAGAGAGAATAACCTGCTAATCCATGATGACATAATAGTTTCTAAAATTGTAAATCCAATATTAAAATGAGAAAGAATTAGTGTCCCCCGCTGTAGGCTCACTTTTAGATAAACTTTCCTGGTGTGTCATAAAGGTTTCTTTTTGATTGTGAAGAGATTTGCAAATTATTTTGCATCTTATAATATCCAGTGTAAGTCCAAGTTACATGTGGGTAACGAAATTCAGACTTTTGGACAGCTCTTTTATTTGATCAGGCAAAAGATTGTTCGCTGGCAGATTCATCACACTATATTCTGGTCCTTCCATTTGCATGTCGGATAAATTCTATTTGGTTTGATATTTTATCCCTGCTCTATTTCTGCAATTTGTACAGTTCGGCAATTTTAACTTAAAGAGAACCTGTCACATAGTTTATGCCTCCCTTGCTGAGGGCAGAACAAGTTTTCGTGTATATAATACTCAAATCTGCAGTTTTCAGCCAGAAGAGTCATTCGAAGAGTCCTTCAAAGAGTCAGTTTTTTTCAAACCCGGCCAATCGGAGGCTAGCCCCGCCCACCTCAACTGATAAACCTATTAATTTGAATAGGTAGAAACATGTGAATAACTGTCAGTGGGCGGGGATAGTCTTTGGTGGGTGGGGCTAACACCTGCTCATGAATAAGATTTGAGCGGTAAATGCTCTAAAACTCCAGCATCTTACAGAGTAAGGGACACAGCGCTGGAAAGAGTAGGTCTGACACTAGCTTGTGCTGCCCTCAGCAAGGGGGGCATAACCTATGTGACAGGTTCCCTTTAAGACTTCAGTCTTTGACGTGTTATTGGATGGTGAGCTGATTGTGGGTAAATGATTGTAATTTTAACTGTCCTTAAGGGTATGTTCACACTATGTATTGCGCCGCAGTACATTGTGTGTTTCGGGAGCTCGCGCTAATCAGCGCGTACTCCCGAGGAGAGGGGGTGGGCAGCAGCCCGCCGGCCCCATAGACCTGCATTACTCGCAGCGCGTAATCGACGCAAGTAATTGACATGTCACTAATCTCCCCATGCATACAATACGATCGTATTGTACGAGCGGGGAGAGGAGGCGTAATCCATAGTTCTCTATGAGAGCTACGGATTACCCTAATTATGGGGCGCATTTCCCCGTGTATTAAGTGCAGTACAACGCGAAATGCACTCCAAAATAAGCCGTGTGAACATACCCTAACACTAAACATATCGATATATGGTTCTACTGTATGGTGTCTACATCTGATTAACTAAAACTGAAATTTGTTTTAGTGGTTCTGCTTTTGTGGCTTCCTAATTTTGCTTTTCTTATAACAAGTAGAAGGCTTTGTCTGAAGATCCCCAAAACAACAGGTTTTGTGAGTTTTTTCCAGTATGCAGTGGTTAACACCTACCAAAACTGGTTCAAGGATAGATCTCAGTGACAACAGACAGGTCTTGGATGCCCAATACTCATTCATGTATATGAGTTACAAAGGCAAGCCCAACTGGTCTGATCCCACAGAAGAGCCATCTATGATGGGAAGGTGTCGGCACAGTTTTTTGTAGTTTGCTGTGTATAGGGTCAGAGATCAGTCAGAGTGCCTATGCAGAGACATACCCACAGACGCTGAACTAATGTCCCCCTATTTGTATGGACTGTTTACAAAGTTGGCAAATCCTGCATTAGTTTGAATAGCGTTTTTTCTGTTATTGTTTCATATACTGGTTTAATATTTTTTTATTCTTTATATAACAAAGAAGAGGCTTTTAACAAAAAGTAAACTATGATGGATGTCATTGGCATCATCAGGATTAGGAAACCTAATATGTATGCCAATAGGAAATCTGTGTTAAGTGAGATCACAGAAAGTGTTTCTATCAGCATAGGTGGTGGTTGCCTTATGTTGGTATACCTATCCCTTGTTTTATATGTTGTATTTGTATAGATAGTGATATGATGTTTACATTTTATTCCTGCACAGTCCAGTTACATTATTTTGACCACCAGCTCTTAGCCAGAGTAAACACCATGCGCAACATGATGAGCTGAGTGTGACTCAATAAGGTCCTGGTAGGTTTTCACTGTGCTGACTGCATTGTATCCTACAGTTGTTGGAGGGTGCATAGTGGATTATCCATAGACTAAACACAATGGTCGTGGTGGTCCCACAAATGCTCAATTGGGTTGAAGTCTGGGGAATTAGAGGGAATCGGTAGTACTTTGAAGTCTTGGTCAGGGGCGTATTTTTAAGGAAGGACAGTGTTAACAGTTGCTTCCGGGCCATGCAGCCTGAGGGGGCCCAAAACATAAGAAGACACCAGTATTGTACAAGACACATGGTAGTTGGGGGGCCCATTTCACTTTTTGCCTTCAAGGCCCAGGAGCTTTAAGTTATGCCTCTGGTCTTGTTCATGCTATTCCAATCAATGTTGGACATTTCTAGCGGTGTGATCTGTTGCAGTGTCTTTGTGGAAGATACCATGTGACCCAGGAAAGACAATTAACATGTATGGGTGTACAGGATCTGCAAGGATGGATTCATACACAAATTGGTTCTCAGTGCCTTTTGCATGGAAAAGTAGGCCCAGAGAATTAGCAGAAGCATTCTTTAGACTTCCCTCTACCAGTTTGTGTTTTTTCAGCAATGGTTGCTGAGCATTTGTTCTCTGATGTTTCTTGCCTGACACGCCAATGTCCATCTGTTTGATGAAGCAGAAAACGTGGCTCATCAGAGAAAGCAACCCTTTGAGATAACATTTTGACACACTTGTGAAAAATGAAGCCTGTAGGTGCACTGAACTGTTACTTTAGATCTACTTCTAGTAGCCCCTTGGTTCTTGTGGGTGATGAACTGCTCCACACTCCTGTCAGTCCACACTCACAAATCTTCCTAGCCAACGTTCATCAATTTCAGATGGTGCTCTGCAGTTTCCACATCGCTTGTTTGCACTGGTGCCATTTGTCCATTCACGATACTCTTTTATCACAGAAATACATTTGCAGTTGCAGAAATACTGCCGTTTTTGGCTTGAAAGCCAGTTATGATCCATTTTTGCAGCTCCGCTAAATCGCCCATTTTATCCATGATGACAGCGAAGAATGTGTGCAGACAGGCTATTCCTCACTTTATATACCCAACCAGTCTAGCTCACGACTTGTGACTTCCTTCATGAGCTATATATTGCCGATATCAAAACTAAGAGGTAATCATAATAATGTGACTCAAATGTGCATGTCACTGGGTGTAATACGTCTTCATTTTATTTTGTTCTGTTTGTATATACATATATAATAATGTTGACTAGAGATAACTGTTTCTGTTAGCCAAAATATTCTCTTTACTGGCTCTTATTGTATTGCACGGACTTGCATTTACTAATGTAGCTTCTGTGGCCAGGATTATGTACCCTCACCCTTGTTAAAGAGGATAAAGCTGGTAGGGAAGTATTAGCAAAGCAGCCTAATTGGATGTAAAAAAGTGTATTGCTGCCCAGAAACACAGGATAAGTATAATATACAGTATATACATAGTGTACCGGATGTTTGTTTACATTCCCTTTAATATTAAATTGTAAATTGCTGCGGAATATGTTGGCACTATATAAATAAGGTTATGTTCACACAATGTACTGCGGCGCGTACAATACATCATGTGTCTTGGGAGCTCGCGCCAGGGGGAAGGCAGCCTGCCGACCCCATTGACATTCATTACTCGCGGGGCATATTCGCCACAAGTAATTGGCATGTCACTTATCTCTCTGCGCGTACAATATGATCATATTGTACAAGCGGGGAGAGGAGGTGTAATCCATAGTTCTCCATGAGAACTATGGATTACCGTAATTTTCGACGTGCATCTCGCCCGTATTAGAGCGCAAATACGCGGCGAATGCACGCCAAAATTACCCTGTATGAACATACCCTTAAGGTTATTATTATATTTTATATTGTGTTGTTTACAATGACTGAAACTTTTATTTCTGTTACTAATATATTAATGACATACTTCACCTTGCTGTACAGAGATGGTCACCAATCACAAATTCCTGTACCCATTGGGTCTTGCAACCTAATTTTCATATTTTAGACGCACACCTACTCAGGTCAAGACTCCAATGAACTTGTCAGTATATTTTTAAACTGTGGGAGGAAATCCCACACAAACATAGAGAACATACAAACTCTGTGCAGGTGAGGTGAATATATAATTTTTTTTTTAATATTTTCATACACCAGCAATATCCTTTAACCCCTTTCTGGGCATGGTGATTGACAGCTGCAATACATAACAGTACAGTCATGTTCTGCTATTTATTGTAGCAGCGCTCTAAAGATTGCTGAGTCAAGTCCCCTGGTGGGGCAAGTAAAAAAAAAATGTGTGAAAACATACACACAAAGTAAAACACCGCCCTTTTCCAATTACAAATGCCAATTACACCAAAAAAGATCAAAAATAAAAAAGTGCACATATTTGGTATCACTGCATGCTCAAAATCTGTTGTGTTATTTAACCTGAACGATGAACGGCATAAAAAGGAAAAAAAAAAAAACATGGGCGAATTGCGATTTTTGTTAATCCCGCGATCAAAATATCATATAAACCAAAGTAGTGCCAATGAAAACCAATGAAAGTAGTACCAATGAAAACATCAGTTCATCCCGTAAAAAACAAGCCCTTATTCATTTCCATGTACAGAAAAAAGGTTATAGCTGTCACAATATGAAACATCTGTGGGACCAAAATGCAAAGCCCCTATGTGAATTCCCTGAGGGTTATTGATTCCAAAATGGGGTGACTTCTGGAAGGGTTCACCTGCTCTGGTACCTTAGGGGCTTTGCAGATGTAAATGGTACCCACCAGAATCTGTGTTCCAAAAGCCAAATAGCGCCTCCTCCATTATATGCCCTGCCATGGCCCCAAACAGCCGTTTACACCCACATATACAGTGGGAAACAAAAGTGTTAGTCAGCCACCAACTGTGCAAGTTCTCCCACTTAAAAGATGAGAGAGCCCTGTAATTGACATCAAAGGTAGACCTCAACTATGAGAGGAAAAATGAGAAACCAAATCCAGACAATCACCTTGTCTGATTTGGAAAGAATTTATTTGCAAATTATGGTGGAAAATAAGTATTTGGTCAATCTCAGTATTTTGTTATATATCATTTGTTGGCAACAACAGAGGTCAAATGTTTTCTGTAAATCTTCACAAGGTTGGCACACACTGTTGCTGGTATGTTGGCCCGTTGCTCCATACAGATCTCCTCCGTAGCAGTGATGTTTTGGAGCTGTCGCTGGGCAACACGGACTTTCAACTCCCTCCAAAGGTTTTCTATGGGGTTGAGATCTGGAGACTGGCTAGGCCACTCCAGGACCTTGGAATGCTTCTTACGAAGCCACTCCTTCGTTGCCCTGGCAATCATCTTGTGATCATTGGCATGTTGAAAGACCCAGCAACATTTCATCTTCAATGCCCTTGCTGATGGAAGGAGTTTTACACTCAAAATCTCACAATACATGGCCCTATTCATTCTTTCATGTACACGGATCAGTCGTCCTGGTCCCTTTGCAGCGAAACAGCCCCAAAGCATGATGTTGCCTCCCCCATGCTTCACAGTAGATATGGTGTTCTTGGAATGCAACTCGGCATTCTCTCTCCTCCAAACACGACGAGTTGTGTTTCTACAAAACAGTTCTACTTTGGTTTCATCTGACCATATGACATTCTCCCAATATTCTTCTGGATCATCCAAATGTTCTCTAGCAAACTTCAGACGGGCCCGGACATGTACTGGCTTAAGCAGGGGAACACGTCTGGCACTGCAGGATCTGAGTCCCTGGCGGCGTAGTGTGTTACTGAAGGTAGCCTTTGTTATGTTGGTCCCAACTCTCTGCAGGTCATTCACTACTGCTTCTGGGATTTTTGCTCACCGTTCTTGTGATCATTTTGACCGCACAGGGTGAGATCCTGCGTGGAGGACCTGATCAAGGGAGATTATCAGTGGTCTTGTATGTCTTCCATTTTCTAATTATTGCTCCCACAGTTGATTTCTTCCCCCCATGCTGCTTGCCTATTGCAGATTCAGTCTTCCCAGCCTGGTGCAGGGCTACACTTTTGTTTCTGGTGTCCTTCAACAGCTCTTTGGTCTTCACTATAGTGGAGTTTGGAGTGTGACTGTTTGAGGTTGTGGACAGGTGTCTTTTATACTGATAACAAGTTCAAACAGGTGCAATTACTACAGGTAATGAGTGGAGGACAGAGGAGCCTCTTAACCCCTTCACGACCCTGGGCGTATGAGTACGTCCCAGGGCCGCTAAGGGGCTTTGCAGGGGGATCGCTCCGCGACCTCCCCACACACCCGGCAGTAACAGCGCCGGCGGGTGGCTGGCGCTGTTTTACCCATCAGACACCGCGGCAAAGATGACCGCGCCGTCTGAATGAACGCCGATCAGTGCCGCGCACCGATCAGTACGGTCATCGGCACCGGCGAAGATCCGACGACCGGGCATGGTGGTGGGGAGCCTTGTGAAGGCTCCCGTCACTTACCCTGGCCGGTTTGCCCCACTTCCGTCCGCAGACAGGAAGTCGGGAAACCGCCATCTTTGTACACCCTAATGCATTGCCTATGCAATGCATTAGGTTGTATTAACAATCGCGCCCCCTAGTGGTCAAGCACCATAGGGGGACTAAATGTTACAGTAAAAAAAATAAAAAAAAAATAAAGTTTTAAAGTACAAAAAAAAAAAAGTATTAAAAGTTCAAATCACCCCCCATTCCCCATTTTACAAATAAAATCATTAAAATAATAAAAAAGTTACATATATTTGGTATCACCGCATCCGAAAAAGTCTGATCTATAAAAATATAACATCATTTATCCCGTACGCTGAACACCGTAGAAGAAAAAAAAATCCAAACGCCAAAATTGCGTTTTTTGGTAATTTTACGTCACTCAAAAAATGGAATAAAAATGACCAAAAAAGTCGCATGCATTCCAAACTACTAGCGATAAAAAGTACACTTCAGCCCGCAAAAAATGCCCCCTCACTGACGTCCGTAGGTGTTAGTACAAAAAAGTTATTGGTCGCACAAACTGGCGCCGCAGCGCAAATGTCAAAAATAGAAAATGTTTGGAATTTTTTTACGGTACCAAAACATAACGGAAACCCTACATGTTTGGTATTGCCGGATGCGTAACAACCTGTAGAATACTGAAAACACATTATATTTACCAAAGATTAAACGCCGTAAAAGCAAATCACCCAGAAACATGGCGAAAATAAGATTTTTTTTTCACAATTTGTCCCACTTGGAATTTTTTTGCGGTTTCCCAGTATATTCTATAGTATAGTGAATAAGACCATTAGAAAGTACATCTTGTCCCGCAAAATAAAAGCCCTCATGTGTCTATGTAGGTGGAAAAATAAAAAGGTTATGGCTTTAAGAAGGCGAGGAGGGAAAAACGAACGTGTCACAAAAAAACCCTGGGTCCTGAAGGGGTTAAAGAATAAGTTACAGGTCTGTGAGAGCCAGAAATCTTGCTTGTTTGTAGGTGACCAAATACTTATTTTCCACCATAATTTGCAAAATAAATTCTTTCCAAATCAGACAATGTGATTTCGTGATTTGTTTTCTCATTTTGTCTCTTAGGCCATGTTCACACGGCTTAAAATGGGCCGTATTTCGGTCCGTAATTACACGCCGAAGTGCGCAAATTACGGGCTGAAAACGGCCCATTCATTACGGTAATCCACAGTTCTCATAGAGAACTATGGATTACGTCTCCTCTCCCTGCTCGGTGAATCCGCCGGGCAGGGAGATAATTAACATGTCACTTTCTAGCGGTGTATACGCGCCGCTAGCAGTGATTGTCTATGGGCCGGCAAAGTGCCGGCCCCCCGCTCGCTCCCCCGCTCCCGCCCCGCCCCCGGCCACACGGCGTAACTGCGGGACGTAATTACGTCCCGCAGGTAACTCGTGTGAACATAGCCTTATAGTTGAGGTCTACCTATGATGTCAATTACAGGCCTCTCATCTTTTTACGTGGGAGAACTTGCACATTTGGTGGCTGACTAAACACTTTTTTTCCCACTGTAGGGTATTGCTGAACTTGAAAGAAATTATATAACAAATTGTGGGGTGCTTTTTTACAGGATTTCTTGTGAAAATGAAACATTTTCATCTAAAATTGTGAAACTCCTGTGGTGTCAATATACTCATTACATTTTCAATATGTTTTTATTAAAGTTTTATCAATAATCAGTTTACAAGCAAAGCTGTGTCTACACACAGGGCCATCTTAACAGCATTATGGCCCCCTGGGCAGAGCTATTTACTGGGCCCCCAACCAACATTTATCAATACTATCTAATAATATGACTGTTTCTGTTGCACATAGCAACCAATCAGAGATCATAGCGACCAATCAGAGATTAGCTTTTAATTTTTCAGAGTAGTAAATAAAATGAAAGCTGAGCTCTGATTGGTTGCTATGAGTTCTGATTGGTTGCTAACAAAAACAAACTATTAGTCCATTTTGATAAATAAGGCCCACTATGCTTAACCCCTAAAATCAATGATGCAGCTGTATGAGGACGTGCTTTATGCGGGAGAAGTTGTATTTTTGGGGGGGGGGAGTAGTTTGAGTTTACATTTAAACTACTGCATAGTTCTTTAAAAAAAAATGTCAGCATGAACAGAAAAAAAGTGCTTTTCTGCATTTATTTTTTAAATGATTTTTTTTATACCATTCACATTTTACACTAAATAACCCCTTACATTAATTTTAAAGGTTATTACGGTCATATGGATACACAATATTTGTAAGTTTTTTTTTATGTAATATATGCACAATTTAACTATTTTTATTTTTTATACATTTTTTCCTTTTTTTATCCCATTCAGGGATAACTATTGAAGTCTCTATGAATGGCAGGGACCAGATGAATCCTCTGATCACCGCCATTTAACCCTTTGATTGCTGAGGTCCGTGACTGCAGCATAAATAAAGGGGATTCCTGGGCTCCATCGGGTCACCGGGACTCATGGTGTCACGATGGAGCCTGAGGGATATCTATGCATTCAGCCCTGGGGACCTAGAGTAGCTCCAGTGCTGTCTGTAAGCCTGCTGTCAGGGTGCACTGGGTGTTACTCCAACAACAGCCTATTTCATACTGATAAATAGTGTAATGTATTATCATGCAAAAGTATAATGTATTTGCACACAGGAGTGTGCTAAAACATTATGAAGTGTAAAAAAAAGAAAAAGTGTAAAATAATTATCCCTCAATGGGAATAAAAAAACCTACAAAACAAAGTGTAGTAAAAAATTAAAATACATTTTTAATTAAAAAATTATTGTGCATATATTACACACAAAAAAAAACGAACCCTATTGGGTAATAACCGTAACGACCGTAATAACATGTAGAATTAATAGGTTTTTTATTGTGAAATGGTATAAAAAAAATGTAAAAAAAAATGCAAAACCACTTATGTTCACATTGAAAAAATTTGTTTCAAAAAAAATTATGCAGTAATCTGTATGTAAACGACTCACCCAAAAATACAATTTCTCCCACATAAAACAATTCCCCATACAACTGCGCTCTAGAAAAAATAAAAGTTGTGACTGTTGAAATGCAGGAAGGCAAAAATATAAAATGTAGTTGTGTCATTAAAGGGGTTGTCTCACTACATTGATTCTTCTTACCTCAGTCCTGTTTTCTTTGCTTCACTTTGAATTCAGGGGTGTGTTTACTGGCTTCCACCAGGCTGCAGTAGAAGCCAAGTCTGTAGCTATAGCAACCAATGCTGGCAGCCTATCAGGAGAGATCACACAGGTCTGTAGCTATAGCAACCAGCACTGGCAGCCTATCAGGAGAGAGCACACAGGTCTGTAGCTATAGTGACCAGTGCTGGCAGCCTATCAGGAGAGATCACACAGGTCTGTAGCTATAGTGAACAGTGCTGGCAGCCTATCAGGAGAGATCACACAGGTCTGTAGCTATAGCGACCAGTGCTGGCAGCCTATCAGGAGAGATTGAACAGGTCTGTAGCTATAGCAACCTGAGGAGCTGATGCAGCCCATACAAGAGGGGATATCTAGGAATAGGTAGGACACTGTTAATGGACATATATTGCAAAGTGACTTGTTTTTACAAGATCTTTAACATAAAAAGCCATTAATGTAATGGGGACAACCCCCTTTAAGGCCTTTTCAGGCACCAGGGGCTTAATGGGTTAACGCCATTGTGTTCTTTACTAAATAAAGCGTTTTGTATTGGGGAAACTGGTTGTGTGCAGATTTTTTTTTATCTTTTAATTCGTCATTTTTCTTTATTTTTTTTTAATCCCAATCTGTGATTAGGATTTTTTTGGGACTCATGGGGGGCAGGACGGCTGAGCACATGCTGCATCATATAACAGCTTTATGTGATCAGCCACCCTCTTCCCCCAGGACATGCAGCAGTCTATAGAATTTATGAGCTGCTGTGTGACTGGGGGCACAGGGTGAGTGACCACTCGGTTATTATATGATGCAGCATGTGTTCAGCCGTCCTGATCCGGTTCACTGCCCCGTAGAGCTCCTGTACCTTCTTCTGCTGTGCTGAGCCGGGTCCCAGTCCCAGAGGACTCTGCTGCAGTTTGAAGTCAGTGACTGTGGCCACAGCGAGGTGACCGGAGACAGCCGGGAGGGGGACGTCATGAGGGGGAGCTCAAGGAGATTGAGGTTACACTTCCCGGCGGGGGAGGAGACGGACGGGAGGGGGGGAGCAGCCCTGCTCTCATATCAGCTCCTGAGTCACTGCCGCGCAGGCAGGACAGGAATTAAAGCAAAGACACAGCAGCCTCTGCTGTTTTTAAGTGACAGGCGACATGCCTGTGTTTCCACTGACTCCTGGCAGGGCCCCTGATCTCAGTGGGCCCCCCGGGCAGTGGCCTACCTGGCCCAATGGGAGAGACGGCCCTGTCTACACATTTTTTGTTCAGTAAGGATGTAGTTTGTTTTCTTTATTTTCACAATAGTTAAGATTTGATGACATTGTTTACAAAAGGGGGGAAAGCTGGTAGAGGGAACAAAAAAAGGGGGAGTTTTTTTTTTAGATGGAGTCAATTATGGGGTTTCAGTTTGACCTTGCTTTTACTGATAATGAGAACACTGCTGAAAAGCTCTCTAAACAGAACAGGAAGTGTCAGACTATTATTAGGCTTAGTGGCCAAAGTGAAAACGGCAGGACTTAAGAATTATTACAAAATATTGAAAGTGATATGGAAAAGTTAAAAAAAAATAACCAAAATTTCCTAAAACATGTGTTTAACATAAAAATGTGAGTTAAACAATAAGTCATTTTTTGATGACACATTCCCTTTAAGTGTCTTACACACAAATTTTTAAACGTTGCAAATTTTTCCAGGTTTTCATGACATTTTGATATTTTTCACAAATAAACAAGGATTGTATGGACCAAAATTTATTTACTAAAGCGCAATGTGTCACGAGAAAACAAGAAAACCATCTGAACCACATAAATAGATTAAAGCATTAAAAAGTTATTCATACATAAAGTGACACGTCAGATTTTTTAAAAATAGGACTCATTGCTTTCTTTCCTTCGTCCCTGAGCGAGACGGTCCCAAGATGTCCGACAGCGTCACCATCAGAACCCGGAAGTTCATGACCAACCGACTACTTCAGAGGAAACAAATGGTCATTGATGTCCTTCACCCCGGGAAGGCGACAGTGCCTAAGACAGAAATTCGGGAAAAACTAGCCAAAATGTACAAGACCACACCGGATGTCATCTTTGTATTTGGATTCAGAACTCATTTTGGTGGTGGCAAGACAACTGGCTTTGGCATGATTTATGATTCCCTGGATTATGCAAAGAAAAATGAACCCAAACATAGACTTGCAAGACATGGCCTGTATGAGAAGAAAAAGACCTCAAGAAAGCAACGAAAGGAACGCAAGAACAGAATGAAGAAAGTCAGGGGGACAGCCAAAGCCACAGTGGGTGCCAGTAAAAAGAAGGATTAAAGGACCCCAAGATTATATGCATGAAGATTGTTCTTCAGTCCTGGATCTTGTAATAAAAATATACAAAAACCGAAAGAAAAAAAATAGGACTCATTGAGGTCAAAACTGGCTGTGACGTTAAGGGGGTAAAAAAAAAATCTATATTACCTGGTCGACCCCTTTAGACATGTAGACAAATGAAATCATCATTCTTACCAAATACATTTCTGTTCTGATTTAGCTTTATTTGAAAGATACAACAGGTTATCTTTCCTGCTTGTTTACAGACGTGTCACGGTCCATGCTGCGATCCCCGTGCCGGACCGCGGGCATGACCATGTCCCTGTTGTCACTGCTGTGGACCGCGTACGTGCCAGTGTGCTGGTTCCGTCTCTGGCCCCCGTACGTATGCTGCTGTCACAGTCCATGCCACGGGTCCCGCTGCGGACCGCGGGCATGCCCGTGTTCCTGCTGTATCCCCTGTCTCCGCTGCCTCTGATAGTATGTACTCACCTGTCCTCGCTAATGCTCCAGGTCCCTGGCAGTTATCTGCGCGGGCACCTGGTTTTAAAGGGACTGTGTACCAATTACGGCCTCCTGTGTTATAAGGAACTTCCTGTCTCTGCCCCAGTGTCGGTTCATTACTGTCCATCTGAGCTCCTGACCTCTGGTTGATGTTTACTGCTGTTTCTGTTCCTAAATTAACCCATGTGTTACTTTAGGCACCCCTGAGTTACCTGCATATCTACTCCTGCTGTTCCTGCTGTTGTTGCTCCAGTCTGTTATCTGCATTACTTCTGCTGTTATCCTGCCGCTGCACCAGTCCGTTACCTGCCTTAGACTCTGCTACCCATCTGCGCCTATACCTGCTGTGACCCGTCACCTCTGTCTATACCTGGTGACTTCCACCCAGCACTTTGGCTGCCACCACGAGCAGCCATGTCAGGGGTAGCAACCTGGGGGTTTCCCACAGCTAAGCCCGTCCGGCCTTGCGGCGGACTCCTGTGAAGACCAAGACCCTTTAGAGGATTCACAACTACCCACCGTCTACGGTTTGATTCCCCTACTGGCCCCGGAAAACATGACCAGATGGTTACCAACCACCTCTGTGCTCTAGCAGCCATAGCCGGTTGGATTCAGTGTCAATGAATTTAGGTTGATTTTTTTTATTTATCCATGCGAGGTGGATTTTACATCTTTCTGAACGAATCTGTGTTACAGTTGACAGTGTGGACTACTTTGTGGATTTCCCACTCAAATGAAAGAGACCCAGACATTGAGTGGATATTATAATATTTTTGATTCCAGTGTCTACGTCTGAATCTATGTCAAAATCTGTCATGTGCACCAGTGTGAATAGAAGTTGTTAATGAATGTTTTATTATTTATTTCATATTATTTTATATTTGGAAATCATGCTTTTTAAGTAGTTGCCCACAGGCTTACTTATGTGTATAAATATGTTCGGATTTATTTAGCAATTTACTATTTTGCATACTTCGATATTAATATAATTTTCTGCTACTCTAACATTCATAAACTTGTTTGAAATAAATATCCCTCAAGACTTAAACCTACTTCTGTACTGCTTATCAATGCATTATAATGTAAATTTCTTTTAAAAGTCATGTCTAGAGCATGACGATCATGCGTGCCTACAGAAGTACAGAAATTTGTTTTCCCCATTTTTGATTCCTTTCATTTCTGATGTGCTGCTTTTATCATTTCCTTTGTATTTATAGAACCCTGTAAAAAGTGTTGAGATGAGTAGACAAAAGCAGAGCTCAAATCAAGCTATTCAACATGTAATTCATCCTGACATCAGCATACTGAATTTTAACATTGATCTATTTTTGTTATTGTAGTTGTCTACTCAAGGAGATGCAAGTCAGGTGATTGGACCTCTTACAGAAGGTCAACGAAGAAATGTGGCTGTGGTGAATTCACTTTACAGACTGCATCAATCCATTCAAAAGGTGGTAAGATATCCGCAACAGTGAACATGTGTTGTTAGAATAACGTCGGTTACTTCTTCTTGATTAATGAATGTCTTTTTATAGTCTCCTAGTTTTCATGTAATGACTCATGTAATGATCACATTGTGATCCTGTATTGTTTTATAGGTCATCCTATTCTGACATCCACATGTCACATGGTTTAACTAACAGAATGGGAACTAGCCTGTGGTTGTGGGGTGGGAGGCTGTGCTTGTCCTATGCTAAAAAAATAATAATAAAAATAAAAACTTTTATAGCAAAAAGAATAATTTAGAAAAACATGGTCTAAACATATTGTATTTACTAAGTTCCATTCATTGTTCTGCCATAGTTATATGTTATTTGTCAGGTGCCCCAAACAATTTAACATAAAAGATGCAACCCATTGCACTTTTTTTTGCTGCAAAAGGAGTAGTAGCAAAAATAATGCAAATTTATTGCAATTTGCACAAAACAGCATTGTTTTTTTTTTCTTCTATAGCAAAGCCACAGTGTTTTTGGTTAGAATTTTGAGCACTATGAAACAAAATCGCAACTAGATTATGTGCAGGAGCTTTAATTACATTATAACCACATAACAGATTCTGTATTCCGATACCACAGAGGTAAAGAACGGTAAGTGGGTGTAGCATGTAGATGTAGTATGTGTATGTACATTGTAGTATACTCTGTGTGTTAGGGTATTCTTTGTGCAGTGTACTGTATTTTTTTCAAAGTGTTAAATGAGATGATATATACTTAGTTGTCTGTTTTTATTTTTGAATTCATTTTGGATTCTTGCCATGTGTATACACATATTATGGTTTTTTTTCACCATTCTATTTTACTGAGTAACAAGCAGTTTTACACTCGCTCTGTCTCCTCATGCTGTGAGTGGTTCTATAGCAATGATTAGCTTATTTAGCTTCTCTAGCCAGCTGAGCCATTACACTGACCAGTGCAGGAGAGCTAATCTTCAGTAAACAAATGGTACATGTGCAGTGAGGACTGAAAAAAATTACCGTACATATCTGTAAACAGAAATTAATCTTGTTAGAGATGATTCGATTGCTCTGGAGTGAGCTCTTTTCATCCCTGCTCTAATCAAATAACTGAGTTATGATCTGGTAACCATAGAAACCTGTGTGCACTCAGAGCACATAAAATCTCTTGTATCTCAAGACTAAAGTAAAATCAAAAGACCAATGTATTTAGAAAAAGTATTTAATCACCTGTCCCTTCATGTTGAAATCTAATCTTTGTAATAAGAAAAGCCCTTTAAGGAATCTGGTTTGGTGTCTGAACTACTCTTATGTATATGGTTTGAGGTCTGAACTTATTTTGGGGTTATCCAAGTGGCAAAACTGGTAGAGAAGCGTTGAAGTCTTAAGCAGTTGTCACATCAGTTTGGGCTAATAGGGATCAAAAAGGAAAGAGAATAGCTATAATCAGGTAAGATGTCACCTGGGATTCATTGCATATTAATGTTAATCCTTCCTCTGATTATGTATAATTAGTACTGGATTTACTCTGTGGTCTGCAGCGAAACGATGGATGTTCAGAATATCGTTGCTTTTTTCTGGCCATACTGGTAGATGATGTTTTATATGACACAAACTTTGTATGTTCACAAGAAATGTGTGTAGTCGGAGTCGGTGTAAATTTTAGTTCAATGCAGTTCCAAGAGCAAGAGGAATTGGGTCTTATATTTATATAATGTTGCCATAATAAAGAACTCTTAAACTTTTGTTTCTTTTTTCACCATAGTATATTAAAAAGTCACAATAAATACATTTGTTCAAGCACCATATATTAGTCTGACACTTTGCTTCTATCAGTTCACAGCATTTGCCTTTATATGGGCTCCTTATTTTTTCAAACATGTATTATCTTGATATTAGCAGCACAATATAGCTTTGCATTTGGATAATTTAAAAGTCCATTTTAAACAGCACAAGACAAAATAGCATAAAGGTATACTCATCAGGGATGGTGTTCAACTCGCGAGACACCAAATATAGGTCTGAGTTGGACAGGGGGGAATCTGTCCTACAGTGCCAAGCTGTAGAATAAGAAGATTCTATAAATGCTCAAGAATATAATGTAAAGAAATTGTGTCTTGCCACTGCTACTGCTCACAGATCTTCAGCCTCATCAGATGAGGAGTTTAATTTTGAAAAGTATTTTGATGACATGGAGCAGAGGATAAGATTCTGCTCCCATAGCAAACAGATTGACCAGATTTCAGCAAAATTTTTTACTTGCTCTCAAAGAAATAGAAGAGTTCAACTGTTCATTAAAACTGACTGCACTTTATACCGGATGTTGCTCATGTGGTCACCGCTTTACCACCAACCCAAGTTAGTGTAGAGAGGCCGTTCTCTAGCCTGGAAATAATTAGATCAGATTAGAGATCATCTATGAAGGAGGATCTGATGAAGACGATACTATTTCTCATAACAAATTCATAGACTCACTCAACAAATGTTATACAGTACATTTTTGTTGAAAACTGTTTTTCCCACTTGTTGCAGCATTTTGCTTAATCACAATTTATTATGTTTTTTTGTGTTCAAAAGTTGTATTCCAATATAAATATTTTACACCGACAAGTAAAAGGGTAACAATGTTTTGAACTTTTGACTTTCAGGCACCATATCTCATCATCCACTACAGTTTTGAATGTGAGACTGCTATCATTTTATAGACAATCATCTTGGCTATCTTTTAGCTAAATTTGACTTGCAACTATTTAGCATATGCTTAGTTATGCAGATTCTTGTTATGTAACTGCATTGTTACTGTTTGCTCCCAATGGTGTAACAATCTTTTTCTTCTTGTGTACTAATTATTTGTGTACAAATTACAACCTGTTCTCACATTCCCTAATAACTAAGTGTGTTATTAGGCTGATTTCCAAATGAAATTTTACTGCTTCGAGCAGCCATGAAGAGGATTTCCCAAGAAAAGAGAAACCGCATCATCTCTCTTTGCCAAGAAAATTGCTAAAAGTCATCGTGTGAGGCCATGACAGTTGGAAGAATACAAAATGTCTGTCTATCCATTCAAAAGCCAAGAGTTGGACATCCAGGCAAAATAGAAGTCAACAAGTTGGCTCATCACAAGGTCTCTCAGTTCTAGCGCAACAAACATGGCAGTGGAGGTGGCTCATATGCTTCGTAAGAGTGAGATCACAGACGTTCATGCAACACCATGCAATGAGCATTACACAGGTCTGGAATGATGGCCCGAAAAAAGGTTAAGAAGTCTCGACTTCAGTATCATCATAAGAAGCGTCAAGTTTGCAAAACAGTACGAAAAGCGGAAGATGGAAGTGGAACAGGTGATTTGGAGTGATGACACGAAAGTCAATAGACCGGGCTCTGATGAGTGCAAATGAGTTTGGGAGGATCAAGGGAAAAGGGGGCTAATGGAGCGAGAAATTGAGGGAAATGTCAAGTTAGGTGGAAAAAGCCTGATGATATAGGGTTGTTTCACAGCCAAAGATGTTGGATACTTGACCAGGATTGATGGTGGTCTCAATTCTGAGCTATATGTGAGTATCCTACAGGATGAGTTACTTCGTACATTCCAGTACTATGGGTCTGAAAGGACAGAGTTTTCCAGCCAGACAAAGATCTGAAGCATTCATCGAGTTTGGTCAAGAAATGATTCAATGATAATTAAGTAGAGTTGCTGTATTGGCCTCCACAGTCGCAAAACCACTACTCACTTGTGGGTAGAGTTGAAGATAAAGCTGTATTCATTTCCAAGTGAGTTGACTAGTGTGCATCAACATTGGGAATGTGTAGAAGAGACCTGGGACCAGATTTTGGTTGAGACCTGCTTGAATCTGATTGAAAGCATGCCCAAAAGGATTCAGGTAGTATTAAAAGCCAAAGGTGGATTTACAAAATACAAACAAAATAAGATAAATTAACATTTTGATTTTTAGGAGCAAAACCGAAACAATGCACTTACATGACAAGAATGTGCATAACTAAGCATAAACTAAATTGTTGCAAGTCAAATTTATGTATCAGATAGAAGATGATTGTCTCTAAAATGATGGTAGCCTCATGTACAAAGCTGTTGTGGATGGTTGGATATGGTGCCTGAAAGTCACAAGTTCAAAACATTGTTACCATTTTTCTTGTCAGTGTATGTTCTAACTAAATAGCTTGATTATTGCATCATAAGGTGATAAAAAGACTGATGTTACCACATTAAAGTTATCACTTAAACATGCGCCATGTACCAGGGAATGGGAGCAGGAGTGAGCGTCAGAGTTTGGGAAATTGAGGAGTTGGAGCTTTGGGAAACTGAGTAGTCAGGGTTATAGTCGGAGCTTTGGCTTACCGACTTCACAGCCCTGGTGAAGTAGTTCTAGAAACATATGTGTGTATAGATCTTGTTTCTGACACTGTACGTACGCGATGAGCTTTATTCTTGTGCCATATTAACTTACTGGTTTTCATTCTTATACTATATTCATTTAATGAGCTTAGTTCTAGAACTGTATGTAAGAACTGAGCTTTGTTCTGGTACCATATTAACCCCATAACGACCCTGGGCGAATGAGTACGTCCCAGGGCCGCTAAGGGGCTTTGCAGGGGGATCGCTCCGCTATACTGCGCCGATCCGACGACCGGACACTGTGGTGGGGAGCCCTGTGAAGGCTCCCGTCCCTTACACTGGCCGGTTTGCCCCACTTCCGTCGGCAGACAGGAAGTGGGGAAACCGCCATCTTTGTACACCCTAATGCATTGCCTATGCAATGCATTAGGTTGTATTAACAATCGCGCCCCCTAGTGGTCAAACACCATAGGGGGACTAAATATTACAGTAAAAAAAATAAATAAATAAAGTTTTAAAGTACAAAAAAAAAGGATTAAAAGTTCAAATCACCCCCTTTTCCCCATTTTACAAATAAAATCATTAAAATAATAAAAGTTACACATATTTGGTTTCGCCGCGTCCGAAAAAGTCCGATCTATAAAAATATAACATAATTTATCTCGTACGCTGAACACCGTAGAAGAAAAAAAATTCCAAACGCCAAGATTGCGTTTTTTGGTCATTTTACGTTACTCAAAAAATGGAATAAAAATGATCAAAAAAGTTGCATGCATTCCAAACTGCTAGCGATAAAAAGTACACTTCAGCCCTCAAAAAATTCCCCCTCACTGATGTCTGTAGGTGTTATTATAAAAAAGTTATTGGTTGCACAAAATGGCGCCGTGGCGCAAATTTCAAAAATAGAAAATGTTTGGAATTTTTTAACGGTACCAAAACATAACGACAACCCTACATGTTTGGTATTGCAGGATGCGTATCAACCTGTAAAATACAGATAGCACATTATATTTACCGAAGATTGAACACCGTAAAAGCAAAACCTCCGCAAACATGGCGAAAATACATTTTTTTCACAATTTGTCCCACTTGGAATTTTTTTGCGGTTTCCCAGTATATTATATAGTATAGTGAATAACACCATTACAAAATAGATCTTGTCCCGCAAAATAAAAGCCCTCATGTGTCTATGTAGGTGGAAAAATAAAGAAGTTATGGCTTTCAGAAGGCGAGGAGGGAAAAACGCCGGGTCCTTAAGGGGTTAATGAATTGAGCTTGGTTTTGATGGAGTGATTGGGTAACAAGCTTTGTTCTGGGACTATATTTATAGACTGAGCTAAGTTTGAGCACCATATTTACTTACGTTGTTTCTTCCAGTGCACACAGTGAGTGCATGTCTATGAAGCTAACTGTGCACATTCAGGTCTGTAATGGAAGAGGTGAATACAGTTAGTGTGAGTGGGTAGGTGTGTCCATTATCTTAAGGTAATCAATAAACTTAAAATGTTATGCAGCTTGTGATCAAGATTTTTTTTTAGTCTATGTTTAAATTCTGTTTTCTATATAATATGTTAATATAAACATAGGAGTGTTTTTTTTCTTTGCTATGTTTCTCTATTGCCCATGTTCATCCAGTGCTGCAGATGGTGCCGCCATATTTTCACTTCAGGTGTCTATGTTCTGATATTAATAAATTTTTTTGAACATTTTGAAATCTATCATTAATCCATTTAAAGGAAGCAAAATGCACATGGTTATTAAATAGTTTTCTTTAAATTGGATATTTAAAACAGATACTAGGTTACTCCCTTTGGTATGAAACACTCATAGTTAGTCATAATGTCCCTGTTATGGTTACTTTTATGTGGATGCTGGATTTACTTTGAGAATCTATACTTTGTTTAGATCAGTTTTCAGATGGAGCAGCTCTCTATTTGGCCATTAGAGTTAGTGTCCCTTTTTTTTTGGAAGCTGCTATTGACTTTATTAAAATATTATCTCTTTTAGTATCTGAAGTATTATTATTTCTAATTTGCTAACCAATTGATAGTTGCTTAGCAATGTCACACTGCTAATTTTAGCAAGATGATAAGATTTTGTTTGGTTTTGCATTGTTCAATATCCCATAAACCACTACGAAAAAGAGAAACATTCTAAAACAAAACAGATATATTGCTCTAAGTTTCCTTTTTTTCTGTTTTTTTTACAAGTCTGAAAAAAAAACCTAATTATTTTAAGGGGTTGTTGAGTAGAAAAAAATATAAATAGTGTACTGAACACTTTAGTTTACTCCTGCAGTTCTATATTAAGGGTATGTTCACACGGCGTACTGGGGTGTGTACTGTATGCGCTGCAGTACGCTGTTTGTTTTGGAAGTACGCGCTGTTTAGTGCGTACTTCCAAGGACAGTTGGGGCATTCACCCCTATTATAAATGGCGCATAAGCGCCGCAAAGAAGTGACCTGTCACTTCTCTCCCCGGGCATACGAAACAATTGTATTGTGCCCCGGAGAGACAACACGTAATTTATAGTTCTCTATGAGAGCTATGAATTACCGTAATTGTGGCGCGCATTTCGCCGCGTATAAAGCACAAATGGGTGGCAAAATGAGCGCCGCAATTACACCGCGTGAACATACCCTAACTGTTTGATGACAGGAAGCTGGGAAGTTTCTCTTTGTCTGGACACACACAAAACCGGTCTGTCAAGGGTAGGAGATCAGCTGTGCAAATGGATTTGGCTTTTTTTTTATTTTTTTTTTAAAGACAGCCTTGGGAGAGACACCCCTTTGTTCTTCCTTGTAAGACTTTCAACATGAGTTAGGAAATATGGGACATACACTGAGATTGAGTTTGGGAGCGAGACAGACAAAGCACAGCAGAGTGGTCCTGGGACTTGTAGGGCAAAAGGAAACTGCCACACACCTGCGAGAAAAGATGTACAGCACAAGAAAAGCACAAGTTAGCATAGAAAACATCAAGGGCGAGATGACTGAAGCTTCTGGCCAGAATTTGGAGGTTTTTTTCCAGACAGCCGCTTTTAAAGCAAAATGGATTTTTGTTTCATATCAATCCCTGTTGCTTACTTTTATATAGGAAATTATATGGGGACATTATATATAATACGTTTTTTTTTTTCCTAGATTGGTTTTACTTATTGCTTAGTACTTTATTAGACTTTTTCTGTGTGATTTATTCAGCTTAAAGTTTCTATAATGGTTTTAAAGAAAGCAATGTCTATACATAAGGATGTCTGTCTGATTGAGATGAGCTTTCTATATATGCTGTCATGGGATTAAGCACAAATAGTTTCTTGATTCAGTCCCACTCTACAAGCTTAAAACCCAGATTCTGTATTTCTGCTCTTGGCTTTTTAGAACAATTCATTAATATTTTAGGTTTTCATGGAAAACATTTCAATGACGTTTACACTCTAAAAGCAGTTGACTCACAGCCCTTCCAGGAGCAAGACCATCTAAGAGTGATCTGCAGTGTGAGAGGGTATTACTGATCAGAAAAAATCTTTAATGCGATAACGCTAGATTTCCATATAAAGTGCTAATACAAATTACAAGATAAACATGTTCATTTATTTTAGAGAATTTTAAACTGTATTAACCATATTAAAGCATTCATAAAAATGCAAAGGGTTGTTGGAGTGTAAAAAATTAATATAACAGCAGGAAATTTCATTAAATAATTACCGATACTCAACTTTTCATTCCTCAGCTGCTTCAGTACCAATGGTTTGGTGGTTTACCTTGCTTCAACAATGACAATGGGGAATCCTTGTTAGGCTCTTTTCAGACAGGTGAAATTGGGACGTATTTCGGCCCGTATTTCACGGCCTACTGCGCTCAATACGGGGCAAGATATGCCCCAGTCATTACGGTTATTCACAGTTCTCATAGAGAACTATGGGTTACGCCTCCTCTCCCCACTCGTACAATACGCCGCGAGGGGAGATAAGTGACATGCCAATTACTAGTGGCGAATACGCGCCGCTATTAATGAATGTTTATGGGGCCGGTGGGCTGCGGCGCCCTCTCTCCCCCAGCCCCGCGGGAGTTTGTGTGAGCTCCAGAAGTCACGGCGTAATTGTGGGGTGTAATTACGCCCCGCAATTATGCCGTTTGAACATACAGTACATAGCCTTAGCGTTGTAGCCTATCACTAGCCTCAGTGTTCTTGTGCCACAGATGCAAGTATCACTACTGGGGCCAATTTTTCTTTCCACATGTGGATGTGGAAACGACATAATCAGTGGAGCAAAGTAAACAAAAATGGGTGGGTGCCACAAGAACGTCTGTACTTGAACGGTAGATTATTTAAAAGGTGAATGGTTATTTATTTATTTTTTTCATTTGATCACATTAGACTAATTTCTTTAACCTTTTAACAACCCCTTCAACCTAAAAGACCTAAAATAGGAATTCCACCTTAATTTGATCCGACACATCACTTAGATGTCTTCGGCAATCCCGGCAAGCCATCAATTGATACTTTAGATTTGTTATATATAAATGTAGGAGAGAAATATCATATTTGGGCTGATTAGTGCTTATCTCTCATTTCCAAACTGATTATTTTAAAGTTTGATCTCAAAAGTGATAAAAACAATATGTATAAGTTTTCAGTCACAGAAATACATATTGCAATCAATTAGAGCAATTTCAAACATTTTCTTAAAATTGAAGCAAAACCGCATATTTGCAGACTAAATTACAGAAGAACAAATGCATTGGAGCAATCACGGAGTTGATAGTATGATACTAGAAACAAAAATCGGGACTCACTGTGAGCTATTATATCCTTGCTCTTGAGATCTCGGGACTGATTAATAAGGCAAGCTAGGATCTACATCTGCTGTTGCCTATTGACTTACAGTGCAAATTCACAGGTGCCACTAGTCTCCCAGCAGCTAGGAATAACTGGCCAAATAAAGTGCTCACTCACAGACAGAAAAACAAGGCCCTACTTTAAAATTTAATAACAACCCTTTAAAACCCACAATTATCCATATAGAACAAAATTCTCACTTAAATAATACATACAATAAGTATTACCTACCTATAAACGTACAGTGCCAAAGGAAAGGCTCTAATAATTATCCTTTCCCTCTGAGCTATAGTCATAGATCATAAAATACCTCTTTACTTAGATTAATATAATCGCTCCCTACTGTAACCTTATCTTAATGCTTATATAGAAGACTGAGGGATTGTCCTAACAGGGACAGCCCCATCTATCGGTGGCTCACCCTGTTATCACACTACCTCTAAATACAGACACAAAAGTAGACACTTTAAATATAAATTAAAAAGCAAATAAGGGAATACTTAATATTGACACTTAGCTACTCATTCTTTGAGTGTCCACATGCCATTGAGTCCCGACGCGTTTCTTCCCCGGAGATGCACAGGGGTTCCCCAAGGGTACCTGTGTATAATGGCTTCACCTGGTTCGGACCTTAAATGAAGTCCATACATCCAGATTTACATCACCAGAATAGATGGCAGTGGCTCAATGGCAGTGGACGCTCAAAGAATGAGTAGCTAAGTATCAATATTAAGTATCCCCTTATTTGCTTTTGTATTTATATTTAAAGTGTCTATTTTTGTGTCTGTATTTAGAGGTAGTGTGATAACAGGGTGAGCCACAGATGGATGGGGCCGTCCTTGTTGGGACGATCACTCAGTCTTCTATATAGGCATTAAGATAGGGTTACAGTAGGGAGCTATTATATTATCTAAGTAAAGAGGTCTTTTATGATCTATGACTATAGCTCAGAGGGAAAGGATAATTATTAGAGACTTTCCTTTGGCACTGTACGTTTATAGGTAGGGAATACTTATTGTATGTATTATTTAAGTGAGAATTTTGTTCTATATGGAATTGTGTTTTTTAAAGGGTTGTTATTAAAAGTAAAATTTTCAAATAGGGCCTTGTTTTTCTGTCTGTATATTGACTTACAGTGGCCATTTATCTGTGCTCAGAGACATTTATTACAGGAAAGCAATGACAGAAAATTCTATATCCACTAGATAAGGTCAGTTAGCCAGCTGAATGTTTTTCTTTTTTCTTTATGGTTCTTTAGTTCTTTATTTCTGCGTTTCTCACCATTATTAGTCTATAAGGGTGTACTCCTGTCGTCTAGCTATGCCAACGATGTAACACTCCAGCTATGTGAAATGGCCATTCCCCATGGGGAGAGCAGCTAACCATCCTCTCTCGAGACTCTATAGCCTTGCTTGGGGATGTGGGCACTCTCTCCCCACCATGAGGAATCTCCATTGTTAATAACCCTCTGGTATAATAAGTCCTGATAAATCTGTGCTCATCGTTTTTTTCTTTTTTTGACTCGCATTGCAACCTCCCATGGATATTATATTCCTGTCTTGAGCCGCATAATTTACTACTCATCTATGTGTATGGATGCATTGCGACACTATGCTATGTACAATTCCATTCCTTTTCTTCTCCTTTCGATATGTGAGATGTTTGAATTTGTTCATTTTTCAAATAAAAATCTCTTTGAATATGAAAAAAATAAAAATTCTGAACAATGGACCGTTTAAATCAATAGTGCTTAGAATGTTGTGTGGGAGATTTCTAGTAAATTAATGAGGTCTTCTCACCGTGTTATCTCACAGAGCCACAGCCAGCTTCAGACTCACACTTCCTGGTTAGGTTGTGGGTGGTGGTCTATAGCAATGATTGACATATTAGCTCTTCCATTCCTAGCTACTACTGGTACAGTGGCATAACTGCTGGTGATTTATAATCTGTAATGCACAATACTACAGAGCTCTACAGAGTTAACCCCATAAGGACCCAGCGTTTTTTTGTTGTTGACACGTTCGTTTTTCCCTCCTCGCCTTCCCAGAGCCACCTACATAGACACATGAGGGCTTTTATTTTGCGGGACAAAATGTACTTTCTAACGGTGTTATTCACTGCACTATAGAATATACTGGGAAACCGCAAAAAAATTCCAAGTGGGACAAATTGTGAAAAAAAAACGTATTTTCGCCATGTTTGCGGGTGTTTTGCTTTTACGACGTTCAATCTTCGGTAAATATAATGTGTTATCTGTATTCCACAGGTTGATACGCATCCGGCAATACCAAACATGTAGAGTTTCTTTTATGTTTTGGTACCGTAAAAAAAATCCAAACATTTTCTATGTTTGAAATGTGCGCCGCAGTGCCATTTTGGGCGACCAATAACTTTTTTGTACTAACACCTATGGACGTCAGTGAGGGGGCATTTTTTGCGCGCTGAAGTGTACTTTTTATCGCTAGCAGTTTGGAATGCTAGCGTAAAATGAGTGCGTGAGTAAAATGAGTGACGTAAAATAACCAAAAAACGCAATTTTGGCGTTTGGAATTTTTTTTCTTCTACGGTGTTCAGCGTACGGGATAAATGATGTTATATTTTTATAGATCGGACTTTTTCAGACACGGCGATACCAAATATGTGTAACTTTTTTATTATTTTAATGATTTTATTTGTAAAATGGGGAAAGGGAGGTGATTTGAACTTTTTTAATACTTTTTTTTTGTACTTTAAAACTTTATTTATTTTTTTCACTGTAACATTGAGTCCCTCTATGGTGCTTGACCACTAGGGGGCGCAATTGTTAATACAGTCTAATGCATTGCATAGACAATGCACAAGACTGTACCAAGATGGCGGTTTCCCCACTTCCTGTCTACGGCCAGAAGTGGGACAAACCGGGACATGTCAGTGACGGGAGCCTTCACAGGGCTCCAAACTGCCATGTCTGGGTGTCGGATCGCTTCAGCGCGCACCGATCGTCATTCATTCAGGTGCCGCGGACATCTTTGCCGCGGTGTAAGATGGGTTAAACAGCGCCAGCTGGCGACGCCACCCGCCGGCTCTGTTACTGCCGGGTGTTAGCGGCGATCCCTATGCAAAGCCCCTTAGCAGCCCTGGGACGTACTCATATGTCCAGGGTCGTTAAGGGGTTAAAGCTTTTCATTTACTTAAATAAACAAGCTACTGTGCTGGAGATGAGACTCAGCAGGGTGACTCACCATGGCTGGACAGCAGCTTGGAGCAATGAGAAAGCAAAGAGAATGGGATGGTAACAACAAGAAACTTGTGTACACTATCAGTAGATAAAATCTTCTTTATCTCCTGAACAAAGCAAAATTAAAAACAGCAATTTATTTGGTAATAGTCTTTATTTACCTTTCCCTGCATGTTAAAAGCCAATCACTGCGGTGAGAAAACCCTTGTAAAACTCTAAGACATGCTTAAGTGGTTTCTATGGTGCTGAATTACTAGATAATGCACTACAGTCCATCTGCACTGGAAATTAGGCATGGCCATGGACTTCATGTGGTATTCTGACATGAATTTTACTTTTGCCTCCCTATTTATCTTATAGGTGTATTACTATTTTAATGGCAATATACTTTTATAGATCTCAGGACCATGAATATCATGTTAACTCCCTTTTTCCTTAGTTTTGGTAAATTTTTGTTGAACTAGTGTGTGTGTATGTATATCATGCACAACTGCTAGTACCAAAATGATAATGCCAGCGATACTAACCATTACCTAAATGATAATGCCAGAGGTACTAAACAGCCCACCAAGAAACTAAAATTGTTCATATTTATTTAGATTAGGATTTTTATAGGTTGTCTTCCTCTTGTAATACTTAATGTGTCATCCAAATGCATATTATTGTGCTGCAACAGTGTCCATTAATAGGCTGTTGGATGAGTGCATATCATGATCTCCTGTTAAAGAGAACCTGTCACATAGGTTATGCCCCCCTTGCTGATGGCAGCACAAGCTAGTGTCAGACCTGCTGTTTCCAGCACTGTGTCCCTTATTCTGTAAGATGCTGTAGTTTTGGAGCATTTAATGTTCAAATCTTATTCATAAGCAGGTGTTAGCCCCGCCCACCAAAGGCTAGCTCCGCCCACTGAGTTATTCACATGTTTCTACCTATTCAAAGTAATAGATTTATCAGTTCAGGTGGGCGGGGCTAGCCACAGGTGGGCGGGGTTTGAAAAAACTGACTCTTTTCATTACTCTTTTCTGGCTGAAAACTGCAGATTTGAGCATTAAATACTCTAAAACTACAGAATAAGGGACACAGCGCTGGGAACAACATGTTTGTCACTGGCTTGTGCTGTACTCAGCAAGGGGGAGCATAACCTATGTGACAGGTTCTCTTTAAGATCTGTTTAGTTGCCCGTCTTCTCCTGCCTTAAAAGCATTTTATTCAGTACCATATGTGTAAAACAAATAGGAAAAGAGCGACATAGAATAGATTTAAATTAAACAGGACAATCCCATTTATTTTGCTACAGGTAATTTTGGGGTTTTAATATTGTTCTTGTATACTTGCATGGTATGAGAAGGGCTTGACCTTTGGCAGCTCCAAATCTAAACTTAATTATGCAGCATTTAGAAGTTGCTGCTGGAGAAAATGCAATTATGCTGCTGATCTCATTGAAATGAAGTCTGTAAATTCAAGCCATATGAGCCTTAAGATAAATTAGGTTTTTCTCCATGCTTTATGATCAATATAAATAAATGTAATCAAAAGATGAACATTTGCAACACTTATATGCACGGTTACTAGGCATGGTTTATTATCTCTATTAACAAAGATAATTTTGTTCTTGACATTTTGTTTAACCAGTGCAGGGCCCACATTATCACATCATGACTTTTAATTCCTTGCATGCCTGTGTAACTTCTGTACAAGATTACTTGTCTGCTGTGCCGATCTATCCAGAAAGCTCTACCAGTGTGCAGTGATATTCCTAAGAGTAACGCCAGGTTTAAATTACTTTATCATAATGTTTGGGAAATACTGGATATTTTTTGCAGCTTTCTCTATACTGGCCTGCTAAAATAACAGCACCATATCCACCAGATAAAGGAACAAGTAGCTGTACCTCAGTAAAATATAAGAAACTTATTTACATGTCTTTTACTTAGCCTACCAGCTGCACCATCTGCAGCACCCTGTTGGCCTAGATGTGTGGGCACTCTCAAGCTTCCACCGTTTATTTATAGATGTATTCTGTACAATAAGTTTTTACTCAACCAGCATGCTCACAACTGACTGGCAAACTGGCCTTCATTATATCCTTTGGAATTCTAACCAGTAAATATCATGTGGGTCTTACAACTCCTCACTGTGCAGAACTGATCATCTCAGACTACACACAGGCCACTTTGTATCACCTGGGATCTGCTTCTTTTGCAACTACAATTTCAAGTAGAACCTCATCCCATCACTACCACCTATTGCTGTACAGTTTGCAAGTTTTGGCTGCACCTCTTTCCTCCTGCCTGCCTGGTTTCTCCCCTTTTGTCCACAAGCATCATTTTTGTCCCCATAATTTTCCACTATTTTCTGTGTGGTAAAAAGAATTGGTCTTCCAGGTGCCTTCTTATTTCATATAAGCTTATGACCAATTGCACCTTTTAAACTATAAGTCTACATCTGATAAACTCGCTACTACCCCAAGATGACTCCTTCTGAATTACAATCTAAAGCGATGGATGAATTTGAAAAATTTTGCAGAATGTAGACTCTACTAGCTACTGCCCAATGAGGAAATAAGTGTTAGCAGCAAGTGTCCTTCTATGTCAGACCAAGCTGACATAGAAGAACCAAGGTTGGCATCTCCTCTGCCAAAATGGTCAACATGTCATTGATATGGTGACGGAGGTAGAAAATTGCTTCAGTTTATTAAAAGACCAAACTGGTACCTTTGACCCTTTTCCATGACAAGGTATATAATATACAGTTTCTCCAAACGAACTGACACAGGCAAGGCTTTAATGTCTGTTTTAGTGGATTTTGACTGGATCAGAATCTCCGTCCCTTTTCTTACAGACAAATGATATAGGCTTTTCTCCTACAGTGTTCCTGCAACTGTGCAATCCCAAAAGTCACTAGTCTTCAAAAATCTGCGATAGCGAAAACTTTATGTAGTCTATCTGTAGGAAACGTATAGTACTCCGTTGTGTTGCAGGGTTTCAATCCTAGGGAAGTGTACTATGGACTTAGAGTCCCTTTCTGTAACATTTTGAATATGATGGCATATACCATGTACCCTAATCCACTGTCCACTTTTCCACAATCCCTTCCTTATAATTGACATCTGTGCCCTCCTTCCCTTCTTTCTTGACCCAAGTACTGAAAGACAAGGTAATATTGTGGCACCCCACCCTTCGGTCCCCTGTATTTGCTTGCGTCACTTTAATTGGTCCTGGGGTAGTCCACTAAAATGCTTTGCATCAACTGCCTCTGTCCCTTTCTTTTTGCAGTCTCTCCACATGGGCTTTAACATTACTGATCTTTGCTGTTCTGATTTAGCTTCCTTTCAGAGCTAGAGCAGTTCTTATCACCTGATTCTGTAAACAATCTTATGTTACTAACCACCTCTCTCTGATCTAGCAGCCCTGGCTGGGATAGTAATGTCATGGTAAGCTTGTATTACTAAAGGAGCCCATGATCCACAAATATTTATGCCCCTAAAAACTTCTTCAGGCCTCTCTATTTCAAAAGTCCATTAACCATTTAGGACTTACTTACTCGACTCCTTGTATTCTGAACTCATAACTACATCAGATATTGAAGTAGACGATTGCAAACCTGGCTTACAGCCTGCCATGGCCTTGCTATTAGGTTAAGTGGGGTGTCCAACACCCACCTGTTTATGGACAGTTACATCACTGGAGATTCATGAAGTTCCCAGCAGAGCAGTAGAATTAAGAGAGGGCAAGTCCCCCCCCTCCCCAAGGCATGCACAGAAAGCACTATGGATGCCTCCATAATAATTGTCCATATATGTAAAGTTACGTCACTGGAGTTTTCCAGCGTATCCATTTAATGGAGGTCTGTAATCAATATGTAGGTACATCCCTAACAGCCTCTTAAAATAACTGACTTGCATTTCCCAATAATAATTTTTCAGAGCTTCAATACGACAGTAGTCATGAGAGTTGAGCACCACTGCTGTACTTCTTGAGTGGAATTTTAATAGTTTGCCACAGTTACTGCAACATTTAAAAGTGTCGTGGAAAAAAACAATGTGAAATAGCTGGTCCAAATTAAAAAGAATTATCATTTTTAATTCTAGCAAATTTACAACAAAGTGACATATAAGAATAAGATAACTCAGTCTTCTTATAGTGTAACATTATCTATCGTGACATGTTTTGTGCAATAGTGAAGTTCATAAAATGAGCTGTGTAAGTCCAAAAATGTTCGTTTCCATTATCTTGTCCACATGTTGGGTGCCGTCATGTAGCAAATCCAGTTTTGGAGTGATAAAATGGGTGTAACTTGTTTTATAGAACAGTCTCTTTTTGTAAGTGAAGCAGAAAATATTTTAAATACACAGCAACATATATTTTTTTCATCACTCTCTAAGTATCCTGTTAATATCAAAACACAGAAATTTATATGGTTTTATTAATTTCTTTAACAAAAGGATACCATTCATACTTTTATAAATTGTACTAGCTACTGTAGTTCTCTGGGCCCATAGGGAATACATCTGCTTTATGTCATAACTTCCCATTGATCGATCCTACTGCATTAGTGCATTGGCTGAGTTTTTGCTGGAATCACTGGGGATTATTTCATACATGATTAAACCCTGCAGGCACGGCTCTCAAATCTAAATTTCACGTACCCACATTCACTTTTTCATTTCTGACGGATTGGTATGTTTGCACATTAGGATTTTCACACTCTCCAGTGTGAAGTGATGAAAGGTGCCATATTACTGTGAAGAAGTTGTAAAATTGCTAATTGTTTAAAGTTAATGTAAACTCAGAAAATATTTGGATATTTTGAAATGTTAGAAAGCAAGTCTGTAGTGTCACTTCCTTGGCAACTTCCACATAAAAATCGGTCTCAGACCCCATGCACACAACAAATATTTCCATCTGAAAATTGTTATCATGTGAATCCAAATTATCATGCATTATTAATAACCACGTCTTAAAGCACCTCTACGTGCATATGCATGGACATAACTTTCAAGCACTGAAACAGTGCTTCTATATTTTAGAAACCTCTTTGTAAAGTTCTTCTTTAATGTGTCTGCTAGAATATAGTTTTACTTTACTTCTGCTCATGAGATCCACTATACTATGTAACGTGATTATGCAATTTCTACAAAGAGTGGTAATTATCTTTTTCATTATAGTGTATAAAAATTGTTACTGCATTACCTAAGCTATTAGCGTCACTGAATAGTTCTAAAAATGTAACTTGCTTAGTTTTCTAGGCTGTAATGACTGCTAGAGCAGAAGTGAATAATATGTGTTTCTTGTAATTGTGCCCCTTGAACCACTCAAGATGTTTGTTTTTTGCCTCTATTGAAATAGACTGCTCCTGAAAATAACTCGTATATACCATGTTTCCCCCGCAAATAAGACACCCCCAAAAGCAAGACATAGCAGAGATTTTGTTGAATTCCCTAATATTAGGCACCCCTCGAAAATAAAACATAGCGGAAATCATTGCTGCAGCTCCCCATACACAGGGCTGTCCTTAGGGTGGGCAGAGAGAAAGGTGGAGGGGAGGGGGGCCGGGTGTTCCCAAGCCCCGCTCTCCCCGAGAAACGACCCTGGGACATATGGTTATAGCAGAGGAAATACCATTTGTTTTATCTTATTTTCCACTTGTGATGAATGTCCTTTTTTTTTTTTTTTAAAGAAAATGTGCGAATGGGTTTAATCTCTTTCGGCTAATTATCTGAAATGTGATTAAGAACAGTATTTGCAGTACAGATGGTGCCTATTTATCAAAGCACAGTTTACATTTTCTGATGTTCTAGCTTTTGTATTTGAGTCACACAAAGCCAAGTAACAATGATCTAAAATCTGTGAATGCACGTAGTTTTTAGTTTTTTCAGGATTTTCAGACTATTATATAGTGCATAGACATCGATTTGTATTAACATGACACCATTATACTACATTTGCCAGGACAGTTTTATGGAGAATCGCCGTGACTTTCACTGATGGCAGCACTAACGCCACATCAAAATGGACACCTTTTTTCTTTATTTTTAAAGATGCACACTTTTATCTTGGTATATATAACAGGGGATCTGTTCCCTCTGTACTTAGTTGTTCTCACTCAGGGGACATTTAAATTAGTTGTTACATGCTGTCCAATGTTAATGCCTGATGTTTCAGTTGCATTGAATATGGTGTGATCAGTTCATTTATTTTCCACCAACTGCTATACACATGAGAAGTTAAAATATTTTCTGACTTCGATCACAAATCTGCCAGATTGAATCCATCTAAATATATGTATAGCGCTAATTAATATTTACTATAGTTTATTCATTTCAAGTAGTCACTATTTTTGTAACCTGTATTGTATTGTCCCTTAATTGGTGCATTTTTCTTTTTCCTGAAGGTCATAGCAAGTCAAAGTTCACTTCCAGCAGCTGCAGAACAGAATATAAGTGCCGCCATGAAGGTAATAAACCCTCTTCATTGTTTGATCTCATGAATGAGCTCAGTATTAAAAAATGAAAAATCCCAGATTAATGTTTGTTTTGGACTCTGATAGCAAATATTGGAGTTGTATGTGACAGTTGTATGGCACTAATGTGTTATTTCATTTCTGAAAGGGTCTCAGCTTTTCTGTACTTGAGAAGCGAGTGTCCCTTATCCAAGCAACTGCTAAAATAAAAAGATTTACCACATGCATCTTCTAAATAAAATATTACCTATGGTTATAGACAGCTTGAAAGTTGCGAGCAGCGTTTATTTACAGTACATATGGTTTGTAGTTAGTGTTGTACATAGGGCTATATTTTGATGAAAAGGATCTTTGTCAATAAATATGCAAAATTAAAATTTTCTAATTATTTGCATGATGTGTTGTCATATAAAAGTAAGATGTTTGATGAGACTGGATTTTCACCCCATTCATTTTGCAGATCAACAACAGCTGTGGGGCTTCAATTTGTGCATTCAGTATTAGTCTTGTGTTTTGTCCCTATTTAGCACGTAAGCACACCACCAAGAAAGATAAGCAGGTGGACCCCATTTAGGCTGGCAAGTATATAGGGACCCCATTAGGTGGGGAGGTTTATAGGCCTCCAAGAAGGTAGGTTGGTCTATAAGCTCCATATTAGGTAGGTATATAATCCCTCCATTCAGTAGTTAGGTACCAATATAGGCCCCATATTAGATAGGAAGGTATATAGCCCCCCAGACGGTAGCTATATACATCTTATCAGGTTGGTAGGTGGGAATATAGGCCCTCAATTAGTAGATATATAGGTCACCCAGCAGTAAGTTATATGGCCCCCTCATAAGTAGGTAGGTATATAGGCCTCCCACGAGGTAGGTATATTGCCCCCACTATTTAGTAGTTAGGTATTTTGCCTCCCCCCTCTATTAAGTAGGTTGGTAAATAGACCTACAGTAGGTCGGAATAGAGACCTCCCCCCAGTAGATAAATATATTGGCCCCTAATAGGTATATAGGCCCCCTGTAGGTAGGTATATAGGCCTCTTGTATTAAGGTAGGTATGTATCCCCCTAGTAGGAAGGTATATAGACTTGCAGCAGGCAGTTATAGAGGATCACTAGTAGTTAGGTAGAAATATAGGCCCCTGATTAGGTAGATAGTCTCCTTGTAGGTGTTATATAGGTCTCCTGTAGGTAGGTTTATAGGTATATAGACTCTTGGTAAGGTATAGGCATCCCTGTCGGTATAGAGGACTCCCAGTAGGTAGGTATATAAATCCCTAGTAGGGGGGTGGGTAGGCATATAGGTTACCTGTAAGTAGGTAGGTAAATAAGCACTCAGTAATGAGGTATATAGACCCTCAGGAAGTAGGTAGGTATGTAGACCCTCAGTAAGTAGGTAGATATCTAGGCCCACTGTAGGTCAGTAGATTTATAGGCACATACACTCACCGGCCACTTTATTAGGTACACCTGTCCAAACTGCTCGTTAACACTTAATTTCTAATCAGCCAATCACATGGCGGCAACTCAGTGCATTTAGGCATGTAGACATGGTCAAGACAATCTCCTGCAGTTCAAACCGAGCATCAGTATGGGGAAGAAAGGTTTGATTTGATTTGCCTTTGAACGTGGCATGGTTGTTGGTGCCAGAAGGGCTGGTCTGAGTATTTCAGAAACTGCTGATCTCCTGGGATTTTCACGCACAACCATCTCTAGGGTTTACAGAGAATGGTCCGAAAAAAAAGAAAAAACATCCAGTGAGCGGCAGTCCTGTGGGCGGAAATGCCTTGTTGATGCCAGAGGTCAAAGGAGAATGGGCAGACTGGTTCGAGCTGATAGAAAGGAAAACAGTGGCTCAAATAGCCACCCGTTACAACCAAGGTAGGCAGAAGAGCATCTCTGAACGCACAGTATGGCGAACTTTGAGGCAGATGGGCTACAGCAGCAGAAGACCACACCGGGTGCCACTCCTTTCAGCTAAGAACAGGAAACTGAGGCTCCAATTTGCCCAAGCTCATCGAAATTGGACAGTAGAAGATTGGAAAAACGTTGCCTGGTCTGATGAGTCTCGATTTCTGCTGCGACATTCAGATGGTAGGGTCAGAATTTGGCGTCAACAACATGAAAGCATGGATCCATCCTGGCTTGTATCAACGGTTCAGGCTGGTGGTGGTGGTGTCATGGTGTGGGAATATTTTCTTGGCACTCTTTGGGCCCTTGGTACCAATTGAGAATCGTTGCAACACCTTGTGGAATCTATGCCACGAAGAATTGAGGCAGTTCTGAAGGCAAAAGGGGGTCCAACCCGTTACTAGCATGGTGTACCTAATAAAGTGGCCGGTGAGTGTATATTATATACAATCCAACGCACAGGTTGTAAAGTATTTACCACTCCCGCTTTGTAGACCAGGGTCCGAAAAGAGGCGCTGCCACACTAGTTTTAAGGCGCATTAAATCAGTGTAAAGTGTGCCTGAATGAACAAACCTGTCAAAAATCTGGCATGTGGTCTGCCTTGCATTGTAAGATTGATGCTCCTGTCCAGGCACATTGCATATCATTTAGGCACATAGCGTATCATTACTAGCTTATTTGATGCGCTTACTTTAGGCGCATTCAAATGTGTTGTGCCTGGCATATAATGCGCCTCGTTTTGGTGTATTGCAGTTCATTTATATAGAGAATAGGACGTCAAGAGATTTTTTGGACACATAATACACCAAAACAATGGCACAGCTGTGGACTTCTCAGCTGTTGCAATCTTGACTGTTTAAAGAAAAAGTTGTCCGCACTCAATCCACATACAAGGTAGCAAAACTTTGTGGAGAATTAACTCCTTAACGACCGCCTGCCAACTTTAGACGTCGGCTGGTGCGGGTCGTTCGTCTGTTTTACTATGGAAATGGAATGTATAAAGACCAACTTACAAGAAATGCCCCACATACAAATACTTCAGAGCACTCCAATTAATTAGTTGACCCTTTAACCTCTTAACGACCGCCGACCGACTTTTGACGTCGGCTGGTGCAGGCCGTTCGTCTACAGCGACGTCTTTTGGCGTCGCTGCAGACATTGGAGTTTGCGTCGCCCGGCGCCGCAGCTGCACTAAGATCGGGGCTGTACTTCACAGAATAAACATACAAAAAATGGGACATTACTTACTCAAAAAACACTCCAGTTCTTAGGGGCTTGTACACAGCTCAATGGCTGAGCTAAAATGAACCCAGAAACTAGCAACTCTTTCATTTATGCTAACTGGGAAAAAGATCACAGGTGCAGCTAATTGCTTAAGCAAGATGAAAAACTGCACACCAACTTAACACCTATTCACACCAGCATGCAGAAAAGCCGCAGTATAATGCATGGGGAGATTGCAAAGATGCAAAACTACCAATAAAACAACCACTCACACGACCTCAGTGCATGAGGGGGGTGATTGCTGGTACTATAATTTCATATAATAAGGTGATACAAAAGTGTGCCATAAATATAGATACGTGTGGTACACAATACTGGCTTACAACCTATTAGTGACACCCATACTATTAGACCAGGCGGGCTGCCCAGCACTTTCTTAGTGTCCAACGCAACACAGGCACACTCCGCTCCCCAACACTGTTGGGCAAATAAAAAATGACATACTGGAAAAATATTAAATATGAGGTATTAGTTGGTAATGGGGCCCCAATACACAAGCTCACAAGCCTCTTCACGGCTCCTCATGTCTTGTTAGTCTCTACACTAACAACTTTACAGAAAAAACATACAAAAAATGAGACATTACTTACTCAAAAACACTCCAGTTCTTAGGGGCTTGTTCACCGCTCAAAGGCTGAACTAAAATGAACCCAAAAGCTAGCAACTCTGGCATTTATGCTAACTGGGAAAAAGATCACAGGTGCAGCTAATTGCTTAAGCAAGATTAAAAACTGCACACCAATTTAACACCTATTCACACCAGCATGCAGAAAAGCCCCAGTATAATGCATGGGGAGATTGCACAGATGCAAAAATACCAATAAAACAACCACTCACACACACTCAATGCATGAGGGGGGTGGTTGCTGGTACTACAATTGCATATAATAAGGTGATATAAAAGTGTGCCATAAATATAGATATGTGTGGTACACCATGCTGGCTTACAGCCCTGATCTCAAAGCATCTCCTGCGAGCACTGGGCAGCGGGGGAAACCACCGCACTCCGGTGCGTTAACCCTTTGATTGCGGTGGTGCGATACCGCAGCGCAATCAAAGGGTCTCCCTGCTCTGTCGGGTGATCGGAACACCCGGTGACCCGACAGAGCCCAGGGAACAGCTGCACTAAAAAAATGTTCTGGTCATTAACTACTTTTCAGGCGTTCGGGTTAAGGGGTTAAAATCCATAAAAAATAGGTGCATGCCTGCTAACGCGTTTAAGGCCGGCTAGCGGTCCTTGGTCACAGCAGATTTATAGGCTCCAGAGGTAGGTATATAGGCCCTTTGAAGGTAGATATAGAACCCCCTGTAGTCCACTATTCTTAATAGGACCATCTGCATGATTAAAAATAAAAAAATGATACACCCCTCTTCCTGTTACTCTGACAAACTGCTTATTCTGGGAGCTTGTATCCGGTGTGAGTGGTGTGACATCATGCTGCCTGTGCTCGGGATACTGTTCCTGGCATCTCCTAGGACATAAGCCTAAGGCCTCGTTCACACGGCTTATTTTGGGACTGATTGGTGCCGTACTGCGCGCCGTATTTGCGCTGCAGTACGGCTGGAATCCGGCCCAGTAACTTCGGTAATCCTCAGTTCTCTTAGAGAACGATGGTTTCCGTCGCTCGTCGCCGCTCGGCGAATCCGCCGCGGGGGGGAGAAAGTGACATGCACATAATTTCGGCGCGTACGCGCCGTGAATAATGCAATGTCTATGGCGCCGGCAGGCAGCTCCCCCATCCCCGTCCCCGCCCCTTATTCAAGCCGTATTGCGAGCGAAATCCGTCCCGCAATTACGGCTTGAATAAGCCGTGTGAACATTGCGTAAGGCATTTTTCAGCTGTACCTGCTTCCGGAGGATGCGCATACAGTTGAAAAGATGCGGTGGGCTCATGGCTAAATCCATCTGTGCATTTTTTGTTGATATTGTTGACATAATCTCCTCAACAATGTCAAAAATATCATTAAATGCTATTGCAGCCATTACACTGATGATGAGGCGGCTGATGAAGACACATCTTCATGAAAAAGAGCCCATTTACCTTCCCTTATGTAGCATAGTTATATCTTATGCTGTTTAGACCTCTGCTTTATGGTCTACCCCTTCTTTCACGCATCACAGTAGAGCATATGTCCACTTGAGCAGCCGTCCATTAATACAACAATGGTTAAAGTCTGCCAGAACAGAGCCTGCTGTTCTAAAGCAGCTCTGCATTCTGGCTCATAGATAGAGGTTCTGAGTCTATGACATCCATATGTCCTAACAGGTCATGTGGGCAGAGGTTTTCTGCATGAGGAAATATTTTTAGAAGTACCTGTTTTACCATCTGTCTCCTTTTAATCAAGTCTTGTAGTAAGATTTTTCTTTTGCTTACCTGTTTTGCTTAGACTTGCTCATATGAATTGCTTAAATTTGCATATTACTCTTGAAATGGGGCTTAAATTGAAAAACCGAACACTTACTAGCATACTTTTTGAATGTCTGTTCACTGGCGGCATGTACACAATGTTGCCGCGTGTCTTTAACTGGCCACATGTTTTAATGGCTCTACATTATGTATGTCTGGGCAGATTTTCTACGGGAATTACTGTATGTTTTTTCTCTTCAAAGGGGTTGTCTCACTACAAGAAATGCTTTTTATGTTGAAGATCTGGCAAAAACAAGTCACTTTGCAATATGTGTCTATTAACAGTGTTCTACTTATTCTGAGATATCCTCTCTTGTATGGGCTGTATCAGCTCCTCAGGTTGCTATAGCTACAGACTAGTCCCCGGAGTCGATTGCTAAGCTATTATCAATCGACTTGAGGCCTTAACAAATGGCTTAACAACCGACTTCAGGCCTTAACAACTGGCTTAACAACCGACTGGAGTCCACGGAGTCGATTACTAACTCTTATCAACTGACTTGTCTTGAGGCTTTAACAACCGGCTTAACGACTATTAGCGACTTCACAACTCAATAAGTTATATGTCCCCCAGTGTAGGTAATAGGGTCCCACAGTAAGTTATAAGTCCCCTAGTAGGTGGAGATATAGTTTATAGGTCTCCCAGTAGGTAGGTGTATAGGTTATAGGTCCCCCAGTAGATATACAGGCAAGTTATATGTCCCCCAGCGGGTATTCAGATAGGTTATAGATCCCCCAGCGGGTATATAGATAGGTTACAGGTCCCCCAGCGGGTATATAGATTGGTTATAGGTCCCCCAGTGGGTATATAGACAGGTTATAGGTCCCCCAGTGGGTATATAGATAGGTTATAGGTCCCCCCAGCGGGTATATAGCTAGGTTATAGGTCCCCCAGCGGGTATATAGATAGGTTATAGGTCCCCCAGCGGGTATATAGATAGGTTATAGGTCCCCCAGCGGGTGTATAGATAGGTCCCCCAGCAGGTATATAGATAGGTTATAGGTCCCCCAGCAGGTATATAGATAAGTTATAGGTCCCCCAGCAGGTATATAGATAGGTTATAGATCCCCCAGCAGGTATATAAGTAGATTATAAGTCCCCCACCATGTATAGAGCTAATTAAAAGTAACAAACTGACACTACTCACCTTACATCGCTCCCTGCCGCTGTTGCTGCTCCCGGGCTTCTTCTTCGGGCGGCGTGACGTCACCAGGCCGCGTGGCAGCGTGATGATGCTCACGCCGCCTGTGCTGTGTACTCTGCTGAGCCGCATCCTTCCTGCGCCTCACCAGAGTACTCTGTGGAGGGGAGAGACTTCACTCTCAACTCCGCAGAAGCATCTGACTGTATGTGCTTCCGGCTGACGCACATACATTTAGTCCCGGCGCTGCTGCAGTCACCGATCGCCAATGTCCTAAGCCGGTACCTTAGCGATCGGTAACGACTTAGGACCATAACAATTGGCGGCAGTGGCGGATAGCGGCGGCGCAGAGGACTACTACAGACCTGTTGAATCTCTCATGATAGGCTGCCAGCACTGCTTGCTATAGCTACAGACCTGGATTCTACTGCAGCCTAGTAGAAGCCAGTAAACACGCCCCTGAATTCAAAATGAAACCAAGAAAACAGGACTGTGATAAGATGAATCAATGTAGTGAGACAACCCCTTTAAGCTTATTTTAGGATTAATTAAAAAAAAAAAAAAATATGTTCTCTAGAGATTTAAAGAGTGGGGTTTATCACCTACAATGTAAATCGCAGTAAATGCTGTTCAGATCATTTAAATGAACATGATAAAGAACTTGCACAAGCTCTTGGCCAATACTTTGCCTTTTATTACCAATAAATACTAAGTAGCAGAATGTTTTTTAATGCCAAGATATTCTTTATAAAATCTTCTTAATTTGTTTCATTAAAGACCTTTTCTTAGACAACTTCTTGACTTTTGTACAGGAATGTCCCTGATTATTTTTTTTATAAAAATGTCATGTCAATGCCTAATGTAATCTGTTGTCCTAATTTCCGTACTGGTCTCCTCGTTTTGTCAGACTATCAATAATCTAATGGGAAATGCTGTGCAACCTCTAATAAATTCTGTCGGTGACTCTATTGAAGCCATAATTATAACCATGCACCAAGAAGACTTTTCAGGGTGAGTCTTTTTTTCCCGGTTTATTTTCTATGATTTTTAGCACCATCACTTATCTTATCCTGTCGGTGTGTGTGTATATATATATATGTATATGTATATATGTATATGTATATATATATATATGTATATATATATATGTATATATATATATATATATATATATATAATTTTATTATGTATGTAGTAAGTGAAATTTCAGAGATTTCATGGTACAAGTCTAAAAGGTGTTATCCCTCTGTTTATATTACAATTCTAAAAAACACACATTTTTATATAACTACATGAACATGTTGCTTTCTTTTTTTTATAGTATACCGCATATACGTTCTACAACAGACTTCTAGCTGAATAGAGAAGTATTAGGAAAGCACCAAGTATAAACATATCATATATAAGTGTTATTCACACGCAGACGAAACACTCCAGAGGAAAAAGGGAGGGCATGGTAATTCCAAAAGATACAATACTTAAAATAGATGTGAAACCGGGCACAACACTAGCAATGTAAGGAGAAGTATAACAATAAATTACATTGGAATTGAAGATCTTATATTAAAGCACTGAGCACATCAAGGCACAAGCGAGATTAAGATAGACACATCCATGACCATCTTAAGAAAGGTATAACACATGTATTTGGAACCAAGATGGTTGTTTCTCTTTTAATTATATTGTTGTTCTCATATGTTTATTTGTCAGAACATTTGCTTATGAATATTTATGAGGGTATGCTCACGCATGTCGCATTTTCATGCTGCGAAATCGACACATATTTAGTACAGGATCCTCAGCAGAAATCTGATGTTGGCAACCAGATTTGTATCGCAAATGTGCAATTGGTTTGCTGTGGATTAGTATTAGGATTAGCCCTACTTAATAGGGATAATCTGTCATTTTCTCTGGGTGGAATCTGCAAAAATAATGGTCATGCTTATCACAAGGCATACCTGTAGATGGATGATGAATCACTTGAGACACATGTGGGATTTGCATATGGCGTGGCTAGGGGGTGGAGTCTAAGGAGCACCTGCTCTTTACTCTTAACTAGAGTTGATTGATTAATCGAGATCGGCAAAAATCGAGATCGAGGCAGGTTTCTCGATCGCAATCGATCCGATTTTTCCAGTAAAATTGGGATAAAAATCACGATCGCGTCATTTTCACCTTGCATTGACTTTAATGGGAATTGACGATCAAATCAAAAATCGAAAAGATTTTCATGGAAAAATCTAAATCCGGTCGATCTCTATTTTTGCCGATATCGATTAATCGATCAACTCTACTCTCAACTACCCTCTTAGACCCTTTAGGATATTCCCATGTCGCTACTCCCAGGGCAGCTAGAGCAAAAGCAGATGTCGGGTATGTTGTACAGAAGAAGGAGGCAATAAGCATAGTCGAACAAGCTGAGGTGTGGGACAGGCAAAGAACAATTGAGTCAAAGTCCAAGCAACAGTCAGGGTAGAAATAAGAGTATTCAAGAAAGTAGGCAAGATCACAGTACACAGTAGAAGGCGTGACACAGCAGCACATGAGAGAAACATATGTAAAATTCAGGCAAAGAACGTTTAGTAGTGCCCTTTTAAATAAGGGATGAAGTTCTAGCATAGGTGTGAAGTGTAATCGGCAGTATGCACTGGCCCTTTAAATGAGCATGGACCAGAGCTGTGCACACTAGGGGGAAACAGTGCTTACATCTATTGTAGTGGGCTAATGTGAAATGAAGCAGCCGCATAGAGTGACGAGCTAGTAGTTGGACACATCTGCAGACACAAGCCCAACACTGACTTGTGACAGTACTCATTTATTGTAAGGATATTGTTCTTTTTCCCTAAGCATGTCCAGAAGTCCAAGGAGAAAAAAAATAGTAAAGTGTACAATGTTTTAGAGTTCTTATTGACGTCAAAGATGGATTGCTTGAGCATCTGAACCTGGAATCCTATATAAAATGTGGACCATGTGAATGGGGCCTTATGGTTTCAATATATCCAGCCCTATTAGAAGACGTAATTTAGCAGCTTGTTCTATATGCTGACAAATTACTGTTCTTAAATCCCTCTGCAAACATAGCCTCTAGACTTGTAGGCAAACCCTGCTGACTTGATTGCACTAAATTACAGTTTCCTAAAAAGCATAAAATAGGGCACTAAAGTAAAATGTCATTTAACTGACTATTTCCTAGGGAAGATATTTTAAACTCGCATTTATTGTAGCTCAAAACTATGACAGGTCCTCTCATAAATCTGTAGAACAAGAAATGATGGAAGTTTGCTAATGATTTAACCTGTAAGGGATTTCCTTACTTGGCTCAAACAAAGCATGAAAAAGGGTGTGTTAAAAGGGTATGGTAAGATAGAGTGCATTGCAAAAATTATTATACCCTTAAAATTTTTCCTTTTTTTTTAAATGTTATAGACACAAACCTGCATGTATTTTATGTGATAGAGAAACTCAAAGTAGCATGTCGTGCATATATAGTCAGCTCCCCTGGCGAATTTTTGTAGGAAAAAACTGGAGTTGTTGGGTAGTCGCCAGTTTTTGCCCCCCTAGGGCTGGAATTTTTTTTTCCTTTTCCCCCTTGCAAAAATAGCTTTTGCTCAGTCAGTTGTTGGAAAAATTCACACAGAAATTTTTTTAAAAGTAATTCCACAGATTTTTAAGGGGGTTTTTAGGTTAGACTTTGACGGGGCAATGTTAAAAAAAAACATGAAATGCTTTGATTTATACCCTTCCATTGTAGTTTTGGGGTGTTTTTTTTAAAGGGGTGGTTGTTTTTGGGGGTGGGAACCACGCCGCTGTCTAAAGTCTTTTGTAAGCCCCTACCCCCAGGGGGTCGAACTGTTTTCAACGGGGGCCACATTTTTTGCCTCACGCCCTAGTTAAAAGGGCCTTAAAGGGCCCGACATTTTTTTAGAACTGTGTAAATGGAATTTCTCCTTTTCTGTTTTCAATTTTTTACAGTTTTTGCTATTATAATTACCCTTGGGGAGCCAACCCGGAAGGGGAAAATTTTCCCCCCCCCCTAGGGAATAGGTATAATAGACCCTTTTTTGGGAGATAATGGGTATAAATCCCATGTAATGACAGTTATATTGCCCATGTAGGTGAAAGGTTTTTTTTGCCCCCCGTGCCCAGGGAGTTGCCTCCTGCGGCCAGGGAATATGCCCCATATAGAAAAGGGGATGCCCCACTTTGCCCCCCCTGTATCAGGGACACCCCCCAAAAAGGGGCCCCCCTGTGTCGGGACTCCCAAATATTCCCCCCGTGCCAGGTACATGCCCCAAATTGTCCCCCTTTTGCCCGGTGATGCCCCATGACCCCCCCCGTAGCCCCCGGTAGATTGCCCCAAAGCCTTTAGAGCACCACATAGCCCCCCGTGCCAGGGGATTTCCCCGGGAGAATGTAGAGCCCCCATATAGCCCCCCAAATACCAGGTGATGCCCCCTATAGCCCCCCATTTGCCAAGTGATCCCCATAGCCCCCCCAGTACCTTAGCCAGGTAAAATGGCCCCATAGGGGGGCCCCCCCCCCCCCCCCCCCCCCAGTACAAATAGATCCCCATAAAACCCCCCTAAAAACCCGGGTAGGGGGGCCCCCATTAGACCCCCAGTAGCCAGGTAGATGGCCCCTATTCCCCCCCTTAGCCCGGGAGATGGCCCCATAGTCCCCCCCCCGTGGTCAGGGGGATGGCCCCCTTCCCCCCGGGTCGGGTGATGGCCCCCAAGTCCCCCCCGTGGGGCAGGGGATGGCCCCCATAGTCCCCCCCAGTGGTCAGGGGATGGCCCCATAGCCCCCCCCCGTGGCGGTGAGGCCCCATAGTCCCCCCCCGTATCATTTTGGGTCCCCCATATCTCCCCAGTTTCATTTAAAAAGCCCCATATTCCCCAGTGTCATTTAGATGCCCATATAGGCCCCCCAATGATTTAAAACAAAAAAAAAGTCCCTTTCCCCTGGATGTCCCGGGGGAGGGGCCCGGGGCCGGGAGCTGTGTAGGGTAAGGCGTGAAATACGCCCCTTCGCCCCCACCAGCTCCCAAGATTCCTCGGCGGCAGAGGTGCCGGCGAGGGGGACCCGCCCAGGGGGCGTGATAAAAAGCGGGCGGCACGCCCCCCCCCGCGACGCCTTATGTACAGCGTCACCGAGCGTTTTAATACAAAAAGGGGGGAAGGGGGAGGGAAAAAGTCCCTCCTGCTTCTCCCGTACTGACTGACTCTGCAGGGGAGGGAGAGGGGCCGGAAAAAAACAAGGCCGCGGGGCCCGGTGTGGCCCGCGGGCCTTTTTTTTGAACCCTGTGCTCTAACAGGTTTTCCTTGAGGATTGCATGTATTTTGCTCCATCCCTCTTTCCCCTAAAACTGACCCGGTTTCCCGGGGCTGTGAAAAACAAAAAATCCCCACGCATGAGCGCCACCACCTGTTTCACGGTGGGGATGGTGTGTTTAGGGTGATGTGCAGTGTTGGCTTTCCTCCACATTTGGGCCAAAAAGTTACATTTTTGTGTCATCTAACCAGATCACCACCTTCCACATACTTGCTGTGTCCCCTACATAGCTTCTTGCAAACTGCAAACAGGACTTCTTATAATTTGCTTTCAAAAAGGGCTTTCTTCTTGCCATTCTCCTATAAAGACCAGATTTGTGGAGTACATGACCAATAGTTGTCCGTGGACGTACTAAAACCCCCTAGAGTATTTCTCTCTGAGCTGTTTATCTTCCATTTGTTTGTCGGGGCCCAACACAGGGCCACCCACCAAAAAATAAATTATAATATAAATAATATATATTTATATAATATATATATATATCTATAATAATAATAATATATATTATATATTTATAATAATATATATATAACAATAACATTTTAAAGTGATAAAGGGCTTCAATTCCATCCTATGATTTAGGACATTGGGGAAACTTGTGTCTAACATTAAAATCCAATATCCCTCACAATTGAGTGATTCTCCTTTCCGATCTCCACCTCTTTTCAGTTTAAAAACTGTCAATTCCAAAAAATCTAAGATCTGATATAGGTCTATGATGTACTATTGTAATGGGTGGTGATACTTGAGATATATTTTGTATACCGTAAATAACCCAAGTTGTATGACAATTAATGAAATGTTTGATCTTATGTGTTTATTTATTGAACCCTCAATATTTTCCTGGTAGAAAAGTACAACCCTTTAACAAAATACTTCAAACTATGATCCCATGATAAAATAAGATTTTGTTTTATTATAGCCATGATTTGCTGATATTGCTTACTCTTTGTGGTTACAAATGTCACACCCTTTTTATCCTTACCATGAGCAAATTTATATATCCTGTTCACAAACAAATTCGATCTCGTTTTTTATTATTTCTGACGCCAATTCCCCAAAAAATAAATCTGATAACCCTCCTACAAATCTCCTTTTGACTCATTTTTTTAAAAGAAAAGAAATGAAAAGAAAATCCCTCCCCTCCTAAACTACTTCCCCACGGGAAACTTTTTAAACCCTGACTCAGATTACACAAGCATCCTCCACTGCTCAGGGCATTGCTTTCCAAAAAAAAAAAGTAAGAAAATTTAACTTTTTTTTCTTAACTCCCTTTAAAAAGGGCCGCCCACCGTCTTTAGAAAGGCGGGCATTTTAGGTCGTTCGTCTGCAGCGCCCTCTTTAGAAATCCCCTGCAGACATCGGAGTTTGCGGCGCCCGCAATTTTGGGTGGGGTGGGGCTGTACTACACCCCGATCCCAGAGCAAAGTCCTGCAGGCACGGGGAGCGGAGGAAAAACCCCCCAAAACCCCATTCTTAACCCTTTGATTGCGGCGGTGCTTACCCCCGAGCGCAATCAAAGGGGTTTTCCCCCGCTCTGTCGGTGATCAATCACCCGCTCACCCCGACAGACCCAGGGAAAAAGGCTTCAAAAGTCAGTTCCCGGGGACCTAGCGTGGCCCCAAGCTGTCTGTGTAAGAAAACCGTGACTAGGGCGCACTTTTTTGCGTCCAAATCCTGGGCCTTTTTCAAACTGAAACAGATTTTGAAAAGTAAAAAGCATATATGAAAATGCTAATACATTACTAAAATATAAAAAAAAAAAAATGTAAAACTGTTCTCCCCTTTATGGGGGTAAAAAAAAAAAAGTACAAAAAACCCCCTAAAAAAATGTTTAAAAAATAAATAAAAAAATAAAAAAATAAAAAAAAAATAAATATTTAATTAAAAAGAATTGTGCTAAATTACACACACACAAAAAAACCTACAAATATTTGGTATCCATACGACCGTAATAAACCTGTAGAATTAATTTTTACAAGTTCTTAAGTGTGAAATGTGAATGGGTGTAAAAAAAAAATTAAAAAAACAAAAAAATTTTTTTTTTAAATAAAAAAAAAATACTACAATTATTTATAAGTGAACTTAAACTATTCCCCCATAAAGTACAACTCGGTCTCGAATAAAACGAGGCCTCATCCAACTGCGTCATTGAAAAAATAAAAACGTTACAACTGAAACGCAAGGAGGCAAAAACGAAAAAAAATTTCTGGTCATTAACTACTTTTCAGGCGTTCGGCTTAAGGGGTTAATATATTAATATAATTTATTGAAACAACATGAACAGTCCAACATTCACTGACACGTTGCAACAGTAGAACAATACTAGAAAAGTACTGTGGTATACTTATGATTTATAGTCCAGCATTTAGCTTCATAACGATTCTTAGTTGATCCAAGCAGGGTAGCTAGGAGACGCCAAACATAGAGCAAGCCGCACACCTGTGCTGCGACGTTCCTGCTTGAGACAGAAGGTATTGCCTTCGAAACGTCGCAGCACGTGGGTTAGTAGATAAAGATAAATAGAATTATTTTATATAGATAAGTGGTAGTCCTCACCCTAGATCTGTCTCTTTCCATTATTTCCTGCTATATATGTCAGGGCCACAAATATGGCCTTGACAATAAAGCTTCTTTGAATTAGATTTAAAGGGGTTTTGCCACGATGTAATGTTGATGTGGGATCCTCCAAAATGGGTATTTAAACATTTCTTAAATATATGTGATTAAAAAAATTGCAGCCTGCGAGAGCTACAGGCTGTCCTTAGTTACTTAAAAGCTTGCATTAGATACGACCTGGCAGAGTGACAGAGCTGAACTGGCCGGGCTTGCTCAGAGCACACTTCTTATCTGATGAGAGGAAGCATGAAGGGGCTGAGGAGAAATATGTTGTCTTTTGTATACAGAATCCACTAGTTGTAGTGTGATTATTTGAGTAGATCCCTGCTTTATCTGATGACAGGAACATGAAGAAGCTTTCAAGCTGCTGTGGAGAAAAGGTGTTGTCTTTTGTATACAGAATCCACTAGTTGTAGTGTGATTGAGTGAACATTGCATACGATCCCTTATGCATGGCTCTGTGCTCTGACAGCTCTCTCTCTCAGCTCAGCATGCTTTATTTACTTTTGCTTCTTAGCAGATAAAGCACTTCTTTGCAAATCCCCTTTAATATAGATTGATCAGTGCTTGATTTGGGAGAGAGCGATGTTCCTCAAAAGTAAACCGCATTGAACATGAGCCCCTCCAGTATACATCAATTTACTTCTTATAATGAGCAAACTGTCCAACATAACCCAAAAAATACAGACTGCATGGAGGATAGAAACAGGCAGGACTAAAAGTCATTTATGAAACAGGAGAAAATAGGATTTAAAGCATAAAACAAAAACTCTGTTTAGAGGACAGACTGCAAACAACATGCAACATCACGTCTAACAGAGTCAAGCAAAACTGAGCACTCAAAGGTAAGAACATCCTGTTACAACACCTAAACCAGTAGAAACCTAGTAAACACAAAGAAATAAGACAGCAGGGGGTCAGACACCTTGGAGATCATATACTCTAAACAACAGAGAAGCTAAAACAAGATCTAAAAAGCCTTTATACTGACTATACCTATAGAGGGCAAGACCAGAGAACCAGATTGCCTCTACGTGGCAAACAACCTTCTGCAAGCACTATAGAAAAATATAAAAACATGGCATTAAAGGGGTTTTGCCACGATGTAATGTTGACGTGGGATCCTCCAAAAAGGGTATTTAAAAAGGATATTTAATCATTTTTCTAAATATATGTGATTACAAAAAGTGAAGACTCTGAGAGCTACAGCATTTCTCAATCCCCCTTAGTTACCTGAAAGCTTCCACTAGACACGACCTAGGAGCTGACCGGCCGCGCTTGTGTGAAACACTTCTTATCTGATGACAGGAAAAATGAATGAGCTTCAAGGGGCTGGGTAGAGAATGCAGTCTATGAGGCTGTGTCTGCACTGTTGCAATGTCATTATTATTTTAGTTACGTTTTGAGACGCTCCATTCTTACTCACTCTGCTCACCCCCTCCGTCTCAGCCCTGCAGCTTTCATGACTCAGCGTGATTTGTTGACATTCTCCCTGTGCTGATAAGGAGGTAAGTAACTTGCGTCCTGGCAAATCCACTTTTATAACGGCCAATGGATCAGAATAAAAAATACAGAAAATGATGTGTGACTTTCATACAAGGAAATAAGGGTTTTAAAAAAAAAACTTTTCATATTGGATGGAAGACCCGGCCCGGGGAAATTAACAAAAGCAAAAAAAACCTTCTTTTAAAGGAAAACCAAAAATAAAAACATCCCCTCCCCGGAGCCCATTTGAAAGGGGGGACACCCCTGCAGTTTTCTTTTTCCGGGGTTTACACCCCCTTAACCAGGGGACTCGCAAGGACTTTTTGGGTCTAAATTTTGGAAAAGAAGACAATTTTGTGATCCATGGGAAGATATTGAAGAAATTTTGGTAGCAAAAAAATTAAAAAATTGTTTTCAATAATTAAAGCGGGGGGGGGGGCGTTTTTTTTTTTTCCTTTTGGAAAAGGGGGGGGGGGGGATGGGGGGGAGGGGGGGCGGGTTTGGGGGGGTTTTTGGGGGGGCGGGGGGGGGGCTCCTCCGGTGATTAGCCTTACAACCCGACCTGAGACAAAATCAGGGGGCCCGGGGGGGAAGAATAAAAGACACCCGCGGCTACCGGAAAAACCCTCTGAACCGCCGGGGCTCCCAAATCTCTAATTTTTTTTCGCCCCCTTCTGCAAAACCCTGCAAGGAAATCCCTCCACCCCGCGCCAAGAAGCGCCGGCGCCATCTTGCCGCGGGGGGCCGGGGGAACCCCGCCCTTTAACCCTCCACCCATTCGGCTGCACCCCCTTCGGGCCCGGCCCACAAACCCTTCAGCTCGGAGGAAAGGGGGGAAGGCGCCCCCGGACCCCACCAGCCCTGCCGGGGAACCGAAAGGGCTCAAGGGGCCCCAAGAGACCTCCCCTTCCTGACCCCCGGGGAAGCGCACCAGTGGGGCCCGGGCCGCCATGGAGACCCGCGGTCACCTCACCAAAACGGGAAAATGCAGCAGCGGGTCCGACCCCGCCAGGTCGGGTGCGTCCCGGGGAACCCGGAGCTTCCTCCTGGGGCCCCTCTTTAAACCCGGGCCCAGCGGGACTGCAGAAAAACTGGGGATTCCCCCCTCGGGACCGAGGGGGGTTTTAGACAGCGCCAACCCCCCCTGATTTCTCCTGGGACACTGCGGGGGAAAATTAATTTGGAGACATTCACCTGCAGAATGCCTCCGCTAATTGGGCAGCTGGGGGCCCCCACGGGAAAGTTACATCCCCACTTAATGGGGGGCTTCACAAGGGGACGGAAAGAGTGCTGGGATGGGAGTTTAACAGCCACAGGGGGGCTGCTAAACCCAGACATGACTACCAGCAGGGGCAATACAACACTCCTCACTGCTCAGGGCCCCCAGAGTTCCACTAAGCCCCCGTCAGGGGGCCCCCGTTTCAGTTTAGTCAAACCCCCTCTCTTGCAAAGGGCGCCACTAGAGGTGGTAAAGACTATAAAAAAAGAGGCCAATATTTGTCCGACTTCAAGCCTTCAGAAGGGGTAATAGTCCCACCTCAGACAAGGGTTGGGAAAAACACTATCCAATTGATAAACCCCCATGCCCGGGGGGAAAACCTTTTTGGCCCTGGGGGCCGGGGCCCGGAATGGCTTGGGGGGGTGGCGGGGCTCCTACGGAGGGTGACCTTGGCCAGGCTCCACGCCAGCTCTTCCCTACCCTGGGGAGCCCTCCCCGCCGCTTTGACCCCCCCTGGGGCCCTCGGTAGCTCGAGGGAACCCTTGGAAATCCCCTTACAGGGGGTTAAACCCTTGGGGGAAACGAGCCCTAACCCCTCCCCTTTGGGGGGGAAAACCCCCCCTATTCTGTGGGGGAAAAGGCCATGCTGAAGCACCTCTATCCCGATACCCAGAGGCATCCGCCCTCATAGGGGGCCTGCCACAAAGCCCCCAAGACTGCCATGCTCGCATTGGGAAAACACATTTCCCGAACTTTAAAGGGGCTGCTCTCCCTTTTTTGCCCTTTCCCGGCAAGATATGGTTAAAAGGCCCCAATAAAAAGGGGAAGCATGGCGGCAGGATCTCCCCCCTGTCCAGACGGATGTGGCGGACCTACAGAAACGGGTTTTACGAAAGGGAAAAAATTCAGTAATCAAGGGCAACCCCCGGGGATCCTCCCTTTCAGCAATCTCTATCCCGGGAAAAAACTTCCCCCATCATTTTTCCACCTCACTGCCCCCCTGGATGACTTGGGGGAACCGCAACAGAAGGGAAAAATATCAGAATCCAGGTCTCCCTGAAACGATTTAAAAAAGGGTCCCTTTTTTCTGTTCTGATGAAAATTTCAACTGTATCCTGGGCAAACCCCAGAAGTCTTCATTGAGTTTGACAGAAAACCATTTGAGCGCTGCGGACCCCAGGGGTAACGGGGTCCCTCAAAACCTCGCGATGTCGTTTGCAGATTAAAATCACTTCAACATTAAAGAGGGATAATGCGTAAGGCTCGCCTAATCCTAGAGGGAGTTAGAAGGCGTCCCAAACTACAAATCTTTCCCCCGATCTTCAAGACGTACTCTTCGGATGAGAACAGCCTAAGGCCCCTTTTTTGTCGGGTCTCCAGTCCAGGAATATCCTGTTAGATGGGGGTTCCCTTTTTTCCCCCCAAAACTGTCACGCTGATAGAATTTCTAAACTTTCGTTCCCTGGGCGATTTTTGCCTGCCTTTTTCATCCTCCTGGATCTCCCAGAGAAAACTCTTCTGATTGGCCTTCAAGCGGGCTTCGGGCGGCCCCAACGCGGGGTTTTCCCCCCGGGCTTTTAGAAAAACCAGGTCTTCATTCGAAACCTGATCTCTGTAAGCCTCAAAGATTTCCCGACGCCCTAGGGGAAGCCCGGGCCCGCCAGCCCCCTCGGGGGTAAACCTCACCCCTGAAAAAATTTATGTCCGGGAGGCGGGGACTTCCCCCGTTTCCCCCTTCTTTCCCCCTTATCTCCTTGCCTTAAAAATTCCCTGTCTTAGAAATGATACTGGGCTTCTTTTCCTGTCTGGGTCGGGGTATCTGGCCTTTTTTTGCTAAAAACCCCGATCTACATTTTACTGATTCCCCGGCCCTGTCAGAATTAAATTCTGGATGCCTTTTTTATACTGTCTTACGGGTTGGGGTCTTTGTTTTCATTTTTTCTCTTCTGTTTGATGTGTGATCTCTCATCTTGGGGGAGGGGGGCCCGCCCCATTGGGGCCACACCCTGCCCCCAAAACCCCTCCTTTGCCCTTCCCCCTCAATGGGTTTCCCGGGGGTGTGGTTCCCCGGGGGGGGTGTTCCTCCCCTCCATAAGTCTTTTGCCCCGATGTCCGGAGGTTGGCTCGTGCAGACGAAGGTGCGTAGCGAATTGGTTTTTTTTTTTTTTTTTTAAATTTTTTTTTCCCTTTTTCTCCCTTTCGAAAATTTCCCCCTTTGGGTTGGCCCCGCTCCTCTGTCCCGTTCTCTTTGTGGGGAGAAACCCCCGTATAGTTTTGGGGCCCCTTTTAGGTATCCCCAAAAGGCCCCCCAGCAGTTTTCAAACCTGCCTCTTGTAGGTTCTTGGCCCGTGCTTGTTTTGGCCTTTGTTTTTTGCGGTTTTTGATTTTTTTTCCTTTTTTCCCCTTTAGGATGCCTGGCTCTTTTCGTGTGGGGCCTGTCCCCCTTGATATTCGGGGGGCAATGTTTTTTTTGGTGCTCCTAAACGTGCTATGGCAAATTTTTCGTTTCCGTCCCTTTTAAAGTTAAGGGGCTTTTAAATTCCCCCAAAAAAAAAATCTCGATTCTCTTCCCCCCTCCCCAAACAAAAAATTTCAGTTTTTTATCCCCCAAGAAACACCCCCCTGGCCTCTCAAATTTCACTCATATAGGAATCGGTTTCTTCCCCCTTTGGTTGGGATAATTTGCCCATTTTGCCCCAGGGGGGTTAGGGGGTGGCCATTTTTTTCACCCAAAACCCCCCTATTCGTCCTTGATAAATTCCGGCGGGAAGCTAGAGTTTTTGTTTGTAAAAAATTAATTTACAGGGTCACTCTACACATTGGCCAACATCTTTGCCCCAATACGGGACTTTATCTTTTTTGGCCAAAACTTTTGGGCAATCTACTTCACTTTTCCCAGGGGCAGATAGGGTTTGGGGAGTTTTTTTAAACCCGGTCTGAACCCTCTCCTTGGTACCTCCCCAGGGCGTCCTCGATTGAAAACCCCCCCCCTCAAATAAAAATTAAAAAGCTTTTCCAAGACAAAGCAGCTAGGTTTGGGTGTTTTGGGACTGCTACACCCGGACGATAAGGAATACACTTTTTATTCCTTTCCCTAATTTTGTTTTTTTCTCGGGATTGATTACGGTTTTTTATTCATCATTTTTCTCCCTTTGCAATGTGGTCTCTGCCTTTTTAGGGAATTTCCTCCATTTTAGATCCCGCCCCCTATGCACTTTTATTTTCCCACACTTTTAAAAAACCGCCTTTTCTGGCGATTAAATGAATCACTCCTTTTGACTAAATTTTGTTTGTCAGGGAAATGCAACGCTTGCAGAAAATTTTTTATTTCAGGGCCACTCATTGGACCCAACCACCCCCCAGGGGAAAAGGGAGACCCTTTAAGTGCAGTCTTCCCGGGGGGGCCCCTTTTCAAAATGGAGGCGCCTTAAAAAGGGGAGGGGCCCCTTTTTAAACTTCGTCTCTGTTTTCTAAACGACCCCCCAAATTTGGGACGCAACACAAGGGGGTCGGGGTGGAGAGTGATTAAGAGGGGGTTCAAACCCCCATGACATTCTCCAATTGATGGGAAAAAAGACACAAGGGGAAAATCGCCAACTTTGTTTTTAGTTCTTTTTTTGCCGGGGGCAAAAAAACCCGGAAGGACTCTGGCTCGGGCGTGAGAGATTTAAAAGGGCCGCATTATTTGTCCCTCATTAAATCCCCGGCGGGGGGGGGAACGGTCCATCTCACCGAAGACACCCTTTAAGGGTGTTTCACCAATATTAACTGACCTAAAAAAACCTCCCTGCCCCCCGGGGCCCAAACCCCCCCTTGCTCCAGTCGTACGGGCCACCCCTCCCTTCCACGCCTTCCTGTGGATATGCTCGCCCCCTTTGGGAAGAGCCTTTCACTGAAGAAGAACGAAGGGGGCCATTCAATCGCGGGCCCCTTCTGGAAAAACCCCGGGGGGCCCGGATGGCTATAGGGCCCTTTTCTAAAAAAATTTTAAAATTTCTGAACTGTAAAAACCCCAAAGCTTAGAGCATTCAATGCGGCCTCCCCAAGCCCCCCTTTTGACCGAGCCTTTTAGGGGCTCAAAAGGGTTGCAAAACCAAAAAAGGGGGCAAAGCCCCAAACCTCAGGTAAAAATTTAACCGCCCATCTCCCTGATTAAAAACGGCCCCGAAAAAATCTTTGCCAAAATGGAGCCATAGAAAAGTCCCCTTTTCACTTCCATTATTCCCCCAAAACCAGGGGGGCCCTTTGTTCCCTCCAGGGAGGGGGAGGGACAATACATTAAAAACATTCCTCTGAAAAACCCCCACACCCCGAGCGAAAAGATCCCATCCCCTTCCCCTTCTATCCCTGGACGGGGGAAAAGGCTTTTGGATGGGGGAGTTTTTGGGCCCTTCCCTCAGGGTTTTTGGAATAAAGGGGTTTGGGGACAGGCATAAGGGGAAATTATGGCCCTATATACCTCACCACAGGCTCAACTCCGAATTAAGGGAGTTATCCCCGGGCCCCTTGACCATGGGGAATGGCACCAGCAGGGATGTCCGCTCTCCCCAATTCTATATAATATTGGCTAGGGAGCACCTAAATGCGGGGCCGTGCGGGGAGACCCAAGTTTTCGGGGATCTCCGTGAATGACCTCCATTTAAAAAGTGCTCAGCCTTTGCGGATGACCTATTGCAATATCTCCTGGGCCCTCCCACCTCCAAAACCGGGCAGCATTAAAGGTCCTGGGGGAAAAACACCCCAAATAGTAATCACAAAAAAACATGGCTAAAAAGTTCCCCCCTGATTCTTAATTTCCCTCAAAACCCTCCGATTTTCCCTGAAATCCTTTTTTTCCTCTTTCAGGGGAAACCTCGTCCTTTAAGTTTTTGGGGGGTAGGGAAACCCCCCCAACCCCGGGATTTGTTTTTAAAGATTTAAAATTTTTGGGCCCCCTTTTCTTGCCAAACCTTCAGGGGGATTTACGAAAAGGGGAATAGGAATACTTCTCCGGGTTTGGGGAAAGAATAAATATTTTTAAAATGAATCCCCTTTCCCCTAACTCTTTATATTTTCTATCACAACCTATACACCCCCAAAATCCTTTTTCGTAACGCTCCGCAAAAGGACATCTCAATTTTTTTGGGGCACGGGGGTCGCCCCCGGAAAAGGGAAAGGGGAAACTTTGTCTCCCCCCTAAAGGGGAGGGGCTTTTTTCCCCCCCGGGGAATTTTCGGGCATTTTTACCTAGCGACGGAAAGCAGCCCGCATTCTGGATTTTTTTTAATAGGGAAACCTCTAAACTGTGGGTGATGCTTTGAAAAAGGCCCGTACAGAGCTCCGGTCGCAGCCTTCCCCTTTGGCTCCCGGGCATCAAATTTTCCCAAAGGAACCTTTTTCATGCGTGACCCCTGATAGCTCAGAACCTCCTTTTATGATATTTAGATCCCCTTTGCTGCTGGGATAAAAAATTTATTATGGGGGTCCTTTGGCCACCCCGCTACTGGGCCAACCCGACCCCCCAGACTTTTTATCTTTTTTTCCGCTAGCCCGCTTGTTAGGAAGGTCCGCTGCTTTTTTCGGTGTGGGAGGGGACCTTAACCTCAACCCATGAAAAGTTTCGGGGAAAACTGGTGGGGGATGGGGGGGGAAAGGAACCCTTTTTTTCCAGATTCTCGTATTACCACAAACATAGTCTTTTTTCACGGGGGGAAAGAAAGAGTTTGGTGATGCACAGACCCCCCACACCTTTGACGGGGTTCCTTGGAAGATACTCGGAGGGGAACCCTTTTTCCCGGGGGTCTATAGACTAATGATGGGGATCCCTAACATCTGCGAGACCCCCCTTTTTCCCAGAACAGCTGGGGGAGGGAACTAAACTTTTTCCTTCTCAAACGAAGAGTGGGGGCAAGACATTTTGCTTAATCCAAAATTTCCCCAGTAAACTTCCGGGGGCCCCCGAATTTAACTTAAAATTTTTCACCATGTGGAAAAGGGTTTTCCCCATTATTAATGTTTGTTCCCCTCGATCTCGAGTGCTTTCGGAGGGGGTTTGGAAAAAAGAAAGGGGGGCGGGTGGTCCACATTTGGGGGGCTGCCCCCCTCTAAAAAGGGCCCTTTTTTGGGAAAAAGGTGATTGCAAAATTCGTAGGGTTAAACGGGAATACAGATTAGAAAACTCCTGCCTCAATGCTCCTTTTTGTATCCCCTCCCCCAAATGCACTCCCTTTAAAACCCATCTTATTGTTTTCATGCTTTTTCCCAAAAATTTTTTTCCCGAACTTTGGTTGTCTAAATTTACGCCCCCCTCTGGGGGACTGGGTTTTGAGAAATGCATGAATTGCACGGCTGGAGGAATTTTTAAACCCACTCCCCAATATGGCCCCACTAAATACCTCCACACTTGGGAGGATTGGATTTTTCCCTTTTTCAGGGCGGACCAAAACTTTTCTGACCCTTACTGGAGAGTCTCCTCAACAAATTAGGGAGAATCAAATGTGGGAAAGGGGGTTTGGAATAGATCAGTGAAGATGCCCAATTCACTTGCCCTTTTTTCGGAGAGGTGGGGGTCACCGTTGAGCGGATGGCCTGTTTTTCCCCGGAGTGTTTTTTCTTTTTCCTTTTTTTCCCCGGTTCTTTCCTTTTTTCCCCCTCTTGTTTTCCCCCGGTAAAAATATATGAGGTCCTGACACAAATGCTCAGTTTTTCTTTATCTGTCGTGGGGGAGTAAGTGGTAAAAAAGGGAAAGGGTCTTGGGGGCTGGGCTCTTGAACACAGACAGGGCCCTCCGGGCTCTTTAAGGGACATTTCACATGTCTTAAACTTGATTGCCCCCTTTTCCCCTATTTGTCGATAATAGATACTAAAAAAGGGTTTCGTACTTATGGGCAATGTTAAATTTTTTTACGAAAAAAAATTTTTTATAACTGATTTCTTTATAAGACTCGTATCGACTTGTTTCGTCCCCCTTTTTTTTCCAAATTTTTTTTTGTTCAAAAAAGATTACTTGAAATACTAAAAAAAAAAAAAAAAGGCCTATTCCTTTTTTTAGATAGAACTAAAGAGGAGGGACGATAAAAATTTCTTCTTCGATATTGAGTCTTTTAGATACTTTATATCCAGGGATACAAAAATCAAGGGGAAGACCAAAAAGGGGGGAGGGGAAATGGAATACATCCACACGAGGGTTTTTTATGGGGCTCCATCCTCCTCTGGGGCGTCCCTTTTTTAAAAGGAACAGAGAGGAAAATTTTCCCAAGAGCGGAACCCCAAAAAAATAAAAACCCTGTTCCCGATTATCAAAACTTTCAAAAGATCACTTTCAAAATGGAAATTTCGGTGTTTGGGAAAAGGTCTCAAATTTGTTCCACTGTTTTTGGTTTTAAATTTCCCTTTTTTATTGGGGAAAGGGGTATTCATCTTTTTGGGTTTAAAATCTCAATTTGGGATAAATTCTTTTGGGAAAACGGGAAATCCTTTTAAGGGCAAGACATTGGGGTTGTTTATTCTCGGATTTGGCCCGACATTAGATTACTTGCGATTTTTTCTGACATTGAGACGGGACATACACAGCGAGACCTAAGAGTATACGTTTTGCCCCCACTAACAAAGTCCAGAATTTTACATGTTTTTTAAAATTTTTCATTTAGGGCTTGGAGAAAATTTAGTGTTGGGGTACATCTAAACATAATCTTACGTATTCCCAATTTAAGGAAATTAGAGATCGGGAAAAATGTTTACAGCTTTAAATCGGGTAAGCCATCGTAACGAGAATCTAGTAGTGTTGGTTTCATTTCTAAGTATATTAGCATATGTAGCGATTTTTTTTAAAGGGATCGCTCATCTATTCTATTCTCCCCATGTGACCCCTACACCTTCTTTTTTTCCCAGGAGCAAAAAAAATTTTTTGATACGGGCCCCCTTTTACAGAGGGTTGATCTCACAATTTGGAGAGTAAATTTTTTGATACCAAAACCCATCCTTTCCCCTTGTTTTTAAACCCTACCTAAGATACAAAAAGGGCATGACTCCATTAAAGGAGCCCCAAATAGTGCAGGTTTTTTTTTTTGGTTTCCCTTTTGTCTCAGAATGTCAGCATTTAAATTGATAACACCCTGAAAGAATTTTGTATGTTTTGCCGTCATTCATCAAGGACACTCCTATTTTTTTTAAAAGATTGGCCCGGAAACCTGACAGTTGGGGGACACACTAAGTTCCGCCTCCATTGATGTAGGGGGTTTCTCAAATAGCAGCATCCCGCATGATTGGGGGGTGCGTGCTGTAGAGATTTCCTCTCTATTAGGGGAAATTACATCTTAGAGAGAAAAATTTAAAACTTGTCCTACACGTTTTCGTTTCGCCCTTAACAAAATTTTTTTAATTTTTTAAGGGTAAGATCTTCCACCAGCTCGGGGGTACTGCTAGGGGGAAGCCCGTGGGGCCCCCCTCTTTACGAAAATTTTTATTCCGGGCTGGGGGGAGGCTACCATTGTTTTGGGTTACAATGACCTACCCCATACGGATAAGCCCTTTTTTTTGGGTAGGTATTTTGACGTTTATCCTAATTTTTGGAATGGGAGGGACAGAGGCTTTTTGATGACTTTGTGAAAGTCTAAATTTTTAATAATTTTGGAATAAAATTTTCATTTCGCTATTGATGACGTGGGGCCTTTCCTTTTTTTTGGATTTTTATATCATTTAAAGGGATAAATCTGCAATCTACATAAAAAAACCCTTTTCCCAAAAACCCAAACCCCCGACTAATATCCTCCCCCGGGTTTGAGAGTTACCATCCAGCCCCTTTAAAAAAGGGGGGTATCCCCAAAGGGGGCCATTTTTCCCCGGGTTTTGGGGAGAAACTGCCCGGGAAAGGAGACTTTTTTGGTTTCCAAAGCGGGGCCCTTTAAAAAAGGGTTTGTGATCGGGTTTATCCCAAGAATTCATTGATGAGGCTTTTGCAAGGCACTTGAAAGTGTTTAGATCGAGACTGCTCAAGGGGTGGGGGACAAACAGCAGGACCCCCCAAAAAAAAATAAAACTATGGGGGTTTCCGGGGAAAAACTTTATCGGGGCCCAAACGATTTAGCGGGGAGATTTGTATTTTCAAATACTGGGGTACTTGAGTCAGATCAGGTTTTTAAAAGTTTGGTCCTCCCTTTTTTCCCCTCAGTTTAAACTTTCAGGAAAGGAAGATCATTGGGGGATAACGGTTCATAGTTTATAAACTCCCCCCTTAAAAAAAGGGGGCCCCGGGGTTTGGGGATCGAAAACCCACTGGGTTCCCTTTTCGGGGGTGGGACAACTGTTGGCTTTCCCATTTTTTTGGGGCAATAAAGACTTTCCCCTGTTTTTTAAATCAACCCTTTACTTTTTTGTGAAGAAAAATTTTTTTTCCAACTGTAAGATAAAAGGATCTTTATTTATGCATTTACTTCCCTTTTGGGAAAAAATTTTGGGAAAGACTAAGAGACAATTTAGAAACGAGTTGGCGAGAAATCTAGGGGACTTTAGGCATAAAAGATAAAACCGAAACTCGAAAAGAAAGGAAGGGTCTAATAATGATCCAACACACCTAAAAATTTTCAGATCATTGAGGTTTTTAGGAAATCACCCCGAGGGGGTGTTTGGGGAACAAGACTGCTTAAAAAAAAAAACCGAGGGTTTTTTCCCAGATTACAAACTACGACCCCTGTTTGTTTAAAAACAAAAACCCGCTTTTGGGGCTGTTTTTTTATAATTTTTTTTAAATAATTTTCAAAATCCTTTTCTTTGGATTCTGTTGATGGGGTAATCAGTTGAAAATCAAAACCAAAGTGGGTTTGGGGAAAAAGTCCCCCTTTATTTTTCAATACTGTCAAGTTAAAATAAATTTTTAAAATCTTTTTTGTCTTTTTGCCCATCACTTTATTTACTTAGCCCTTTAAATAAAGGTAAATTTATAAACCATTGGGGTTATTTTAAGTAACCTTGTGTAAATTTGATTTTTATCTTGATGATAAGCCTCCTTTTTACTTTGGGGCACCATTATGCAAATTTTGTCCCAAAGAAAAATCTTATAGTTTGGGGGACCCAGTGCGCCCTTGTCATGGGGCGCATGGCACTGTTTTGCTATTGCTTTTCGGGACCGGGGGGCCCCCTTTCGCGTTTTCACTCGGGTTTTGCCAGTCCCAAGCCCCCATTTTGGGCCAACCCTGCTGTGAATTACTTCCGTTTTTTCCACTTCCGGTTTTTCCCCTTTCCGGTTTTGGGGGAACGGGGGGGCGCGTGGAACATGTGGTGTTTGGCGTCTTTTTTTTTGCTATTGAGCATGTGCAAGGACTTTTTTCCTTATCATTTGGGGAGTAAAGTGGCCCTTGGTTTTGGGTGAGTATTTTTTTTGGTTTAAAAAGGGGGGGTATAAAAAGTGTATACTGTTTTTTTCACTTACTTATGGCCTCACAAACCATCACTTGGGCCATCATCATCTCTCATCACAGATTATTATTTTTTACCCCGAAGAACCAAATCTTGGGAAACCCTCGGGAAATTATGTCTTTTGTTTTTTTTGTTTTTTTCTGTTTTACTTTATTAGTTAGGTGAAATCGCCGAGAGGTGGGGTCCCCCTTTCGGGCGAAATGCTCCTCCTGGATAGGGCTATTTTAGTGTAGCGATAGTGCCCTTTTTTTATTATATGGTATATACTGGCCAATGGGCAACGGATCTACCCGGACAAGGTCTTCAAACCGTGGGGTTTTTTTACCACATTTTTTTCCACATTTTCCTCCCTCTTATAGGGGCACTTTTCCCCCCCCTAATAGGGATTTGGTACAAAAGTCTTTTTTTCTGTGATTAGCTAGACATTGTCCACTTTTCTTTTTTATTTAGGTACTGATATAAAACCGGGGACTTTATACATATACAGTTTTCAATTTTTTGTATAGTGGCTATAAAGTGTGAAAGGGCCCTTTTTAATAAAAGGAAAATTATTTTTTAAAGCATATCCCATTTAAAAATTATTGTTTTTTTGGGAATTTTTTTTTTTGATCGTGAGCGGTTTTTTTAAAATTCCTTTATTAACTCTTTTTTCGTGACAGGGCCCCTACAATCTACATTAATTTTTCACGCACGCTGAAAAACACCGAAAATAAACTCCCCCCCCAAGGACCATTAGCATCAAAAATAGCAAGGGCTATAAACTCAGTATAGTAAAAAAGAGGTTTAAATTACTTTAAAGCACTTGGGGGAAACTATTCTCCCGGGCCCCCAAAACCAGTTAGCATCACTATAGGGAGGCCTATAAATCCGCAAAAATCACTGCGCCTTCACCAGCGTTTCAAATCTGTCTTTAAAAACCGTTCCCCCTGGGGAAGCCAACAGCGGGAGGGAAAAAAGAGATCACCCGGGATCTACACGGATTTCCCCGGGGCCAAAAATTTCTGATCTCACAACTGTTGCCCCCAGCTTATATTTTCATTTGAAAACAACTGGCCCCGTGTAACCAAAAAGTTTAAAAAACTCTTGGGTAGGTTTTCATTGTCCAATATAACATTTTTTCTCCTGAAAGGCCCCGTCCAACAGAGGTACCAAAAACCCCGGGCAAAGCCATCCCTTTGGTTAAGAAATCATGTCAGAAAACTCCTGGCCCAACAGATACCGAAACTGTGAAATAATAAGAAAACTTTTTGCGATAATGAACCGGTGATGAAACCCCTGGTAGGAACACCTTCCCCCAAAAACAACTATCATAAAATACATAAACAGATATTTTTTTTACAAACCTTTTGCGGGACTAAAAAAGTTACTTTTATTATATGATTTAAAACCCAAGCTTCTTAAAGAACCCAAAACAAATTGGATTCTTGAGGCCCCAAAAACCTATTACATTACATTCCAGCCTTGGTCATCCAGAATCCATATTTCCCTTATGTATTGCCAATCCCCAGGAGTAGCAGTATAATGAACGAACATTCCCACAAAGAGGGAACATTGTATGCAACGGAAAAGGCGATACCGCAAGTTTATAGCAAAATTATCCTAATATTAGCGTAAATAACCAAGATCAGGTAACCAAAAAAATTTTACCATTAACATTCATCTGAGACGCAGATCCCCTGTGATCTAACAATTAAAACAATCATAAATTTATAAAAAAATCTATAGCGCTCTTTTTTGTAAAAATAGTTTTTGTGGTAACTTTGTATACTAATAAGTAAGGGCTCTCGGGTAGTATTTATTGATCAACTACCAGACAAGATGATCCCCTAAAGTCCTACAGCATACCACTATTGCGGGAGGATCCTAAAGCAAAAAGGAAAACCCTAGAATTTCTGATTTTTCAATGTGGACTCTGGATGGTAAATTTTAAATCCGGCACAACAATGAATATCACTGATTAGTAGTGATGGCGTTCGTTGACTATCGTCTCGGGTCGAGGGTCGAAAACGGCAAAAACCAATAAGATATCGAGGGTCATGATAAGTATCCCCCATTCCCATTAAAGTCATGGGAGAGAAACAACCCCTTCTTCTTACACCCAAACGGGGCTGGAAGCTGGAATTAAATCCACAACATCAAAGGGATCGTGCTACTCTTGGGCCAACACCTTAGTTAAAAAGCCACAAAAAAAAATCACAGACCATTCACTATCCGTCTTGGACCACAGCAGCCCCTTAAAAACCCTGCTGACCCACAAATTAAAAATCCAAAGGCATATGTTTTTAAACCATCATTTTACTTGAACTGGACTTTGAATATCCTTTCCTGGAAGGCAGCATGAGCCCCAAACCTGCATGACCCCCAGTTTTTAAAAAGTGCCGGGAAAAAGGAGTCTTTCAACCCCCCATTTTAGTTGAATGGACATAGACTACCCCTAAATAGAGATGAATTTCCCAGCTGGGCTTAAAGTGCAGTAAAATCCACGTTTATTAAGTGAAGTAAAAACACAAGACACCCAGGCAAATTCTTACGCGTTTCGGCCTTTGACATGGCGGCCCTTAGTCTAGCAAAATTTTAAAGAAAGCACATAAACGCCTAAACATGTTAATTTTTGGATCACAAACACATGGAAATGTATGGCGTGTCAAAAGGGACAAAACAAAACAAAGAAAAACAAAGTAAGCAGGATAAACCAAAAGGTGATTACATAATACATAAATTAATATGCAAAATCAAATCCTGCCACTTTTTTCCATATGGCAATCTTGTCTTCAAAGTGAAGATCCAAAAAAAACTCGCGATTGAGTAATAAAATTTTTTCGGTCTCCCCCCTAGGTGGAAAATTTACTCTTTTCTATACCTTGTATTAAAGTGTTGCACAACTCCCGCATGATATTGGATGCAGTGACCGCACAGCTTTTCACCCTTTGCAAGAGCCTATATCAGATTGTGTCTTCTGATGCATCTTTCAGCTTTTCAATTTTTTCACCTACATATTGACCAAAATTGGAACAGTTACTAAAAAAAACAACTACTGTGTGTTACAATTTACATACTGTTTGATAGTAAAAGCCTTACCGTTTGAAGGGTTTAAAGGTAAGGGGGGATTGAGCCACTGCAAAAAAATGCATCGCCTGACCCGCACCCAAACATCCAGGAAACCGCAGCCAGAGTGAGTTTGTGAAATTGCGCGAAAAAGAAATGGGGTAATGCGTCTTAAGGTGGGGGCCCTTCTAGAACAATTTAAAAACCTGCAGTGAAACAATTTGCCAAAAGGGATCTAACAAAATATTGGGGATATTTTTTTTAATTTCAGAAATGTGGGGGAACTCCACACTAAATTATTGAAAAAAAAGTGGGATCTTGGGTGTGACTGGAGAATAGCAGACTATTTGATTTTCTAAACAACACTCACAGGATTTATGTAGGGGAAAATCTTTGCACTTTTTGATCCAATGGATACTTCTATTTTTTAACCTTTGTTCTATATTGGGAAATTTCTTCAAAAAATCCCGAATTTGGAACAAAATATGTCGGCCCCCAACATTTCACCAACAGGGATATTTTTTAAGTATGTTTGGGGGGGACAAAACTGGATGTAAGATGGTGTTACCCCGTTTTTTTTAAAAGAAGGTGGAAAAAAGATACAGGCCGATGAACCCCCAACGTCAAATCCAAAAAAACCAAAAGGGAATAGATTGGTGATAAAAAAAATTTCAACGATAAAAAAATTGGGAAATTTAAATTTCCCATAAGTTTGGGATGGCCCCACATCGCCCCCCAAACAATTAGGGGGGCATCAGTAGCGGCCATACCAAACAAATATCGCACAAAAGGGTTGTATCAGAAAAAAGAAAAAGGTATTCCCCCCAGGCCCCGTAAATATTTAAAAGGGTGGGGAAAACTTGGCTCCCCTTGGGGGACCAGTGATCTGCAAAAAAAATTGTTACGTCCCCTCACCAGCAAGTGAGGGGGGGACTGCAAAGGGGGAAAAAGGTTATCTCCACTTTTTGCTCACCTCTCACTCAGGTAGCGAATCAAACATAAATTTATACCACAAACAGTTTTCCGCCCCCCCCAAAAATACACGCTGCCCACCACCTTCCTTCAATAATCAAAAAGAATCAGCCAGAAGGAATCTGATTCCTAACAGATATTCTAAAAAACACGTAAAAAATGCTCAACTCACGGCTCTCTCAGCAGCTACAAAAAGAAAATACACTCCTTCAAGGAAATGGATCCGTGCAACAACAAGAATTAACGAATTAAGGCTAACTTTAATTTTAAAATGATTTTCAGTGCTTACATAAACAGAATATAATAACAATAACTATGACATACACATCAATCAGTTATTAAAATAAAAAGGATAAATGCATAGAAAGAATTCACACTTACAGATGTTTCAGATCAGGTCCCGGGGGAAGGATGGAAAATGGGACACAGCTCAATCAGAAATTGACCCCCAAAGCTATGAACACAGACTAGAGGTTGGCCTCGTGTCTTATACCTGTCCAGGTTTCTCCCCTCCGTTCTCAGATCTGCCTACTCTCTTACTGGCTGGAATTATTTTAGGAGGTGGGTGTTTACTGGAGGGTCTGATGTGGGTGATGCATTCTAACGCCGCACGGTGGCACTCGCGGACTGCGCTTCTGCTGGGGCGCAGGTCAATGAAAGTTTTATTGTGGGGGGTCAAAGGTTATCAGGTATCGGGACAGCTGCATATACAATCCTGGGCCATAAAGCGTAATAAACCTATGGTATCTAAACAGTGCAGTAATTAACAGTCACAAATGCTGGGGTGAGGATCTACAGACACAGGCTAGGAATTACATTTCTCAGGGGGGTGGGGAGAGGGGTTTCACAATCTGAGCTGCAGGTTTTAAGGACAATCCAGAATTTAAGCAATGGTTTAATGAACAAATCAGAATACATTTAATTTTCAATGTTTTACATAACAAAAATACATCCTCAAATTTAAAGAAATTGTGTTTCAAAAGGTAAAGCAAACAATCAAGTAGAAACTCTTTAAATATGGGTTGAAAATCACTGTATGTGTCAAGGAACCTAGACAGCGCAGAGACAGCTGCATCATGTGGGATAATGGTGTATAATGACTGTACATCAGCTGTAATCCAAGAAAAGTTAGAATGCCATTGGAAGTTCAGGAAAGAATTGAGGACATCACTCGAATCCCTTAAAAAACCCGCAATCTTTTTAACAAGGGGTTGTAAAAAGCTATCCAGACAACCTGATAGGTTCTCATTAAGAGAACCTATCCCTGCAACTATGGGACGTAATGGGGGTGGAAACCCCGGTTTGTGGATTTTGGGAAATGAATGAAATATAGCTATGACCGGAGAAGATGGAATTAACGAATCTCTCTGTTTCATGGAAAAGATGCCTAACTCAAAACCCTCCTGTATTAACCTGGTGAGTTTTTTCAAAAAACAAGAGGTAGGGTCAGATGTAAGGACCCTATATGTATTTTCATCTGAAAGTAAAGCTAAATTACCACGTTTATATATTTCCCTGTCTAATATAACCACATCCCCACCCTTGTCTGCCTGGCGAACAATGATATCTTTCATGTTCTCCAGATCGACGAGGGCTTTTCTTTCTGCAATGGTTAGATTATCTGTGGTGCGTCTAACAGAGTTAGAGAGATGAATCAATGCCTTTTCTACTTCCTCCTGAAAAAGATCTAATGAAGATGTTCGTGATTGGATGGGATAAAAATACCTATTCTTCACATTATAATTAGAGGAAGGAACACTATCAACAGACACATGACTACCTTCGCTTTCTAAAGACTGTAAATTCGAAATAGTAGCCAATTCAGCGAATGACAAAGTCTGTGTAGACGTATTGTCATTGACTACATTATTACCACCCTGACTATCTGATAGTGACAACATATCAAAATGTCTACGGATAGTAATATCTCTTGCAAATTTATTTACATCCATAATCGTTTTATACACATCAAAATGGTGGGTGGGTGAAAAAGATAGACCACGGGACAAAAGAGCTAATTGAGATTCAGAGAAAATAGTGGTAGTTAAATTAAAGACCTGTACATTTAAGTCCCTTACTTCTTCTTTTGTTGACGCTTCGGATACCGCTGAGGATCTGTGGTGTTTTCGGCCCGCTCTGCGTTTTTTTGGTTCCGACGTTTACTTTTGTTAGTAGTAACAGCAGGTGTAGGTTCAACAGCATCCATTGCCTCCGAAGCGGTGTCAGAAGACTCCACTTCAGTGGAACTAAATCCCACTCTTGCGTTGTAACGTTGGGGAAATCTCCTATTGTTTTTAAGTATGGAGCGAGGAGTTGACCCAATACGTTCAGAGGACCAATTATAAACTTGACCCATTTTATAGTCCTGTAAATCTCGTATGAATTTGACTTGCTTAGTCTCTGTGATTGTATTCTCCAGTTTCTCCAAGTTCTTCCTGATTTTATTATCCAAGGATTTAAAATCCTCCAATTCTTTAAATGGAGCAATATTTTCTTGCAAATTCTGTATTTTATCACGAACTTCTTGTAATACGGTTTGTTCATGTTCCACTAATAGCCACATTAATTTGATGGAACAGTCACAGAGGATATTTTCCCATTCTTTCTTAAAATCCTCTGGGTAGTTGGATGTGGGAAACTTGCCACATCCAACTATCCAGAGGATTTTAAGAAAGAATGGGAAAATATCCTCAGTGACTGTTCCATCAAATTAATGCGGCTATTAGTGGAACATGAACAAACCGTATTACAAGAAGTTCGTGATAAAATACAGAATTTGCAAGAAAATATTGCTCCATTTAAAGAATTGTAGGATTTTAAATCCTTGGATCATAAAATTAGGAAGAATTTGAAGAAACTGGAGAATACAATCACAGAGACTAAGCAAGTCAAATTCATACGAGATTTACAGGACTATAAAATGGGTCAAGTTTATAATTGGTCCTCTGAACGTATTGGGTCAACTCCTCGCTCCATACTTAAAAACAATAGGAGATTTCCCCAACGTTACAACGCAAGAGTGGAATTTAGTTCCACTGAAGTGGAGTCTTCTGACACCGCTTCGGAGGCAATGGATGCTGTTGAATCTACATCTGCTGTTGCTACTAATAAAAGTAAACGTCGGAACCAAAAAAACGCAGAGCAGGCCGAAAACACCACAGATCAGCAGCGGTATCCGAAGCGTCAACAAAAGAAGAAGTAAGGGACTTAAATGTACAGGTCTTTAATTTAACTACCACTATTTTCTCTGAATCTCAATTAGCTCTTTTGTCCCGTGGTCTATCTTCTTCACCCACCCACCATTTTGATGTGTATAAAACGATTATGGATGTAAATAAATTTGCAAGAGATATTACTATCCGTAGACATTTTGATATGTTGTCACTATCAGATAGTCAGGGTGGTAATAATGTAGTCAATGACAATACGTCTACACAGACTTTGTCATTCGCTGAATTGGCTACTATTTCGAATTTACAGTCTTTAGAAAGCGAAGGTAGTCATGTGTCTGTTGATAGTGTTCCTTCCTCTAATTATAATGTGAAGAATAGGTATTTTTATCCCATCCAATCACGAACATCTTCATTAGATCTTTTTCAGGAGGAAGTAGAAAAGGCATTGATTCATCTCTCTAACTCTGTTAGACGCACCACAGATAATCTAACCATTGCAGAAAGAAAAGCCCTCGTCGATCTGGAGAACATGAAAGATATCATTGTTCGCCAGGCAGACAAGGGTGGGGGTGTGGTTATATTAGACAGGGAAATATATAAACGTGGTAATTTAGCTTTACTTTCAGATGAAAATACATATAGGGTCCTTACATCCGACCCTACCTCTTGTTTTTTGAAAAAACTCACCAGGTTAATACAGGAGGGTTCTGAGTTAGGCATCTTTTCCATGAAACAGAGAGATTCGTTAATTCCATCTTCTCCGGTCATAGCTATATTTCATTCATTTCCCAAAATCCACAAACCGGGGTTTCCACCCCCATTACGTCCCATAGTTGCAGGGATAGGTTCTCTTAATGAGAACCTATCAGGTTGGCTGGACAGCTTTTTACAACCCCTTGCTAAAAAGATACCGGGTTTTTTAAGGGACTCGATTGATGTCCTCAATTCTTTCCTGAACTTCCAGTGGCACTCTAACTTTTCTTGGATTACAGCTGATGTACAATCATTATACGCCATTATCCCACATAATGCAGCTGTCTCTGCGCTGTCTTGGTTTCTTGACACATACAGTGATTTTCAACCCATATTTAAAGAGTTTCTACTTGATTGTTTGCTTTTGAAACACAATTTCTTTAAATTTGAGGATGTATTTTAATTGCAGATCACTGGTGCCCCAATGGGAACCAGGTTTTCCCCATCCATTGCTAATATTTACATAGACTGGTGGGAATACCTTTTTCTTTTTTCTGATATTAACCCCTTTTCGTGCTGATATTGTTTGGTATGGTCGCTAAAAAGATGACCTCCTAATTGTTTGGGGGGGGGGGGCGATATGAACTTATAGGAATATTTCAATTCTAATTTTTTATCGTTGACATTTTTTTTTTCATCACCAATCTATTACCAATGATTTTTTGGATTTGACGTTGAGGGGTTCATCAGGCCATGTATCTATTTCCACCTTCCGTAAAGAAACCGCGGGTAACACCATCTTACATTCCCAGTCTTGTCACCCCAAACATACTATAAAAAGTATCCCTGCTGGTGAAATGTTGAGGGCCAGACGTACTTGTTCCAATCTTGGTGATTTTTTTTTATAGAAAGTTCCAATATAGGACAAAGTCTTAAAATCAGAAAGTATCAGGATTGGAATCTAAAACGTGCCAAGAATATGGCCCTACATAAATCCCCTTATGTGTTGATTAGAAAATCAAATATGTCTGCTAGTTCTCCAGTCACATCCAAGATGCCACTAGTTTTTTCAATTACATATAGTGTGGAGTTCTCCGACATTTCTGAAATTATTAAAAAATATCTTCCAATACTTACGTTAGATCCACTTTTGGCTAATTGTTTCACTGCAGGTTTTAAATGTGTTGCTAGAAGGGCCCCTACCTTAAGACAGCACTTATCCCCAAGTCTTTTTCGCTGCAATTCACAAACTCACTCATGGCTGCGGTTTCCTTGATGCTTTAGGTACGGTCACGGCAGATGCATTTGTTGCAGTGTGCTCAATCAGTCCTCTACCTTTAAATCCTTACAAACTAGTAAGGACTATACTATCAAACAGTATGTAAATTGTAACACACAGTATGTTGTTTATTTAGTAACGTGTCTCCAATGTTGCATTCAATATGTAGGCTGCACAACTTGCAAGCTGAAAGATCGCATCAGAAGACATCTATCTGATACTAGGGCTCTGTGCACACAGGGTGCATCTGCTGTGTCGCGTCACTGCATCCAATATCATGCTGGGAGTTGTGCAACACTTTCAATACAAGGTATAGAAAGAGTCAGTGTTCCACCTAGAGGGGGAGACCACAAAAGATTATTACTCAATCGCGAGTCTTTTGGATCTTCATTTTGAAGACAAGATTGCCATATGGTCTCAACAGTAGGCAGGATTTGATTTTGCACTATTAATGTTATGTATTCATGTAATCACCTTTGGATTTATCCTGATTACCTTTGTTTTGTTTTGCTTTGTTTTGTTTTGTCCATTTTGACACGCCATACATTTGCCATGTGTTTGTGATCCAATAATTAACATTGCTATATAGGCGTCTTCATGTGCTTGCTTTAATTGTGCTACGACTAAGGGCCGCGATGTCAAAGGCCTGAAACGCATAAGAATGTGTCCTGGATGTCTTGGGAATTACTTCACTTCAATAAACGTGGATTTTACTGCATCTTAAGCCGAGCTGGACATTCATCTCTATTTCTGGAGTACTCGCTTTGCCGGCGAGTCCGTGCACGGCGCAGGTGTTCTGGTGAGCTGGTTGTTTTCTCTATTTGCATAGACTATCCCTGTCCTGGACCGCAGCATGACCCTTAATTCTACATGACCCACAGATTAAAAAGTGCCGGAAAAAGGAGTCTTTCAACCACCATTTTAGTTTCACTGGACATATACTGTCCCTGTCCTGGGTAGCGCTTGTCCCTCCGTATGAGTGCGGACCAATTGAGCTTCACTTGGAAATACTGGTGGTTAATGCTCCTGTTCCACCCAAGTGCCCCTTTTCTTGGCATTCTTTTTCTCATTTTACTCAACGTGCTGGAGGTAATTGTCTCTGTACTTTGTTCTCTGTCCGTGCTCCATACTCCATGTCCTCTGAATAACCTACATCTGGTTAAGTTTTCCTGTACCTCCCTTGTACAATTCAGAGGAATTTTTTTACCAGCTATTTTGTACATGCAAGTTTTTTAGTAGTTTAATTCTAGAAAACACATTTTTTAAAATAGGATGGAATCCCACCATGTCTTTGTTTCTCTTTTTTAATTGTATTAAATGGGTTGTCTCAATACAGGGATTGATAGCTATGTTAAAGATCTTGCAAAAACAAGTCATTTTGCAATATGTGTCCATTAACAGTGTCCTACCTATTCCTGTTTCTGACAGCACCATCACCCTTGAGCCACTCTTGACAATTGTGAAGAACAAATGTCTGTTAGAAACAACATTTTTTTATAATAGGACATGTAGTATTGCTGCATTTCAAAGCAGCATGACCCAAAAAATTATAAAAAATGACTTCTCAGCCACTGTTAAAAATTGTGAGGGAGAAATGCCACTTAAAAGCCACATTTCTGTTCCAAAGGACCATGATTATTGCTGTATCTCACAGCAACATGACCCCAAAAAATTATAAATATGACTTCTCAGCCACTATTAAAAATTGTGATGGAGAAATGCCACTTAGAAACCACATTTATGTTCCAAGGACCATAATTATAGCTTTATCTCACAGCAACATGACCTCAAAACCATTGACAATGCGAAAATTTCTAAAGATAAAGTGAGTAAATGGAATACGGTGTTGTCATGAAACCTTGCTGTCTTTTACAGTCTCCTCACAGCAAAACCAGCAAAATGAACTGTTGGGAAAAGAGAATAAAAATTGCAGTAAGAAATGATCATTTTTAAAAAAAGTTTTCAAGAGGACCATTTCTGTTTGAAGAGGAATGTGAAGTAGACCGGCAACTAATCGGTGACCTCAGCAATTGGGGCCACAACATCATCAGAGATCCATGCCTGATTCATCTTGATGAAAGTCAAACGATCCACATTATCTGTGGAAAGTCGGATGCGTTTGTCTGTAATGACTCCTCCAGCTGTGCTGAAGGTCCGCTCAGATATGACGCTGGCTGCTGGGCAGGACAACACCTCTATGGCGTCGCGAGCGAGCTCGGGCCATTCGTCCATGTTGGATACCCAGAAATCTTTTGGGTCCGGAACACCTCCAAAAACATCGGGGTTGAGACGCAGATACTCGTGCGCCAGGATCTTAAGCTGTTCTCTGTGTGTTGGATGTGTGCCCTGCATTGCATGCGTTGGTGAGGTGGTAAATAAAGATTGCCAGAGGTCACCCATTAGGCTTCTGCCACCTTGCCTGCTGCTGCCACTACGGCTACATGCAATGTATACGTGATAATAAAAGGTATTTTTTGGCACCTATCAATTCACCTGTGGTGACTACTAAATTGCTGTATTCAAATTTAACTACAAAGTAGCTCTATGAACAAAGCTTGATTGACCAAAAGTGAAAAAAACACCTGTCTGAAATGTATACGGGATAATAAAAGGTATTTTTTGGCACCTATCAACCTGTGGTGACTACAAAGTTGCTGGATTCAAATTAACTGCAAATAATCTATCAACAAAGCTTGACTGACCAAAAGTGAAAAAAATTCCTGTCTGAAATGTATACAGATATTAAAAGGTATTTTTGGCACCTATCAGTACACCTATGGTGACTACAAAGTTGCTGGATTCAAATTTAACTGCACAGTAGATCTATCAACAAAGCTTGACTGACCAAAAGTGAAAAAACACCTGTATGAAATGTATACGGATATTAAAAGGTATTTTTGGCACCTCTTAATTCACCTGTGGTGACTACAAAATTGCTGTATTCACATTTAACTGCAAAGTAGCTCTATCAACAAAGCTGTACTGCGCCAAAGTGAAAAAACACGTATCTGAAATGTATTCGGATAATAAAAGGTATTTTTGGGCACCTATCAATTCACCTGTGGTGACTACAAAATTGCTGTATTCAAATTTAACTGCAAAGTAGATCTATCAACAAAGCTGGCCTGCGCCAAAGTGAAAAAACACGTATCTGAAATGTATTCGGATAATAAAAGGTATTTTTGGCATCTTTCAATTCACCTGTGGTGACTACAAAATTGCTGTATTCACATTTAAGTGCAAGGTGCCTCAATGAACAAAGCTGTAGTGCGCCAAAGTGAAAAAACACGTATCTGAAATGTATTCGGATAATAAAAGGTATTTTTGGCACCTATCAACCTGTGCTGACTACAAAATTGCTGGATTCTAATTTAACTGCAAGGTGGCTATATCAACAAAGCTGGAATGGGCAAAATTGAAAAAGAACACCTATCAAAATGTATACTGATAATAAAAAGTGGAGTTTTGCACCTAACAAAGATACTTGCAGTTACTAAGAAAGAATGTGTGTATCCTAATATAAGTTCAGGCTGCCCACTATCCACGAAACAGTTCAAGAGAAAACTCTTACAAATCCAGCCATTGCAGTGCAATGTCTACACAACGTCTTGGTGAACTATATCCCGTATTCTTTAAAGAGCTTGTCTGTGTTCGCCCGCGGGCCCCCCCCCTCCCCCCGCGACTTTTCAGCGGTAGATGCTCCTTTAAAATTCTCTACCTAACTACATAAAATCTTCAAATCTCTGATCTAACTAAGTTTTAAGGATCACAGCTAACAGTAGAGCTTTCTCTGTAAAGAAATATAATCATTTCGCTGAGCTGTTTGGACACAGGCAGAGCGCACGTCCTACTGCTATGAGACGCTGACAGACACTGATCATGAACAGGAAGGGCTGTTCTATGTAAAACGAGGTCACGTGATTTTTCCAGCCAATCGCAACCTTACACATCCCAGTCATGACTTCGCACATACATCTCCCCCTGCTCTATTCTGTAAGCTGATTTGCTGGCCGCCAAAATGACAGGAAGTGCCAAAAACGGCGCGATATTAATAGATGATGCACAGATTTTAACCTAAATTATCGCGTGATCTAAAAAATCCGATCAACATAAAAAACTGTGCCGATTTCAACTTTGTCGATAATAATCGCTCAACACTACTGATTAGCTTTAACTCCTTACCGCCGCAGCCAGTTTTGGCCTCTCTGACAGAGCCCCATTTTTGAAATCTGACATGTGTCACTTTATGTGAGAATAACTTCTTGACACTTTTACCTATCCATGTAATTCAGAAACTGTTTTCTCGTGACACATTGTGCTTTAAAGGGGTTGTCTCGCTACAATGATTGGGTTTTAATTAAAAGATCTTTAAAAAAACAAGCAGCTTTGCAATATATGTTCATTACAAATGTCCTACTGATTTTGAGCTAGCCCTGTTCATAGGAGTGCCTCAGCTTCTCAAATTTCTATAGCACCGACCTGTTGATCCTTATCTTATGCTGTCAGGTCTGAATGACTCATCACCTTTGAAGACAGGTCAGAGCAGAGAGCCCTCCCGCACAGAATGCTTCGTTAGTGGAGGGAGGAGGACGGAGGACTCTGGCTTCTATGTCCATACTGCTGGATTAACCCTGTGTGGCCTGCTTCCCTCCTGCTCTCTACACAGATTGAGCAGAGATGAGGCTGATCAATAGATGTGACAGCAGTGACCCTTTTGTTACTATAATCATGATGTCTGTGGAGCTGTAACTATAAATAATACTATACAGATTGTGAACAGTTCATGCTGTACAAGGGACCCATCCTGAGTAACACTTTGCAGCTTTCCTGCCTCTGTTCTGAGGGGTTTTTGTTTGTTGTTTCTGGAGATGTGGAGATATGTAAGAAAGCAGCGAGGGTTAGGAAACTTGCAGCCCTCTGTTCTGCTATTAGCAATCATAGACCTCTCTAGGCAGGCACACCCCAGGGTTAACTCTAGAAGCAATCCGGATAGCTGCCTGTGGGGCTGAGAGGAGGGGGGAAGAGGGAGGGTGAAGAGGTAGGGGGGAAGAGGCAGAGAAGCTAGCACGCCCCTCAATTCACTCCCATTCACAGACAGAGGCTGAAAGCTATTAATGAGACAACTCCTTTAAGTTAATAAGAAATTTTGGTCTAAAAAGTCCTTGTTTATTTGTGAAACATATCAAAATATCGTGAAAAATTAGAAAAATTAGCCATTTTCAAACTTCAAAAATGTCTGCATGTGAACTAGTTATTCCACTCAAAATAGTTTATAACTAGCATCTATCATATCTCTACTGCAGGTTGGCATAATTTTTTAACTGTCTTTTTTTTTCTTTTAGACTTAGGGGATTTAGTATAATTTTTCAAATTTAGGAAATTATCAAAGATTTTTTAGGGACCAGTCCAGTTCTGACGTGGTTTTAAGGGGCTGTATGTTAGATAACATCATCAATCTAAGAAACTACACCCCTTAAAGTAGTCAAAACAGCATTTAGGAAGTGTATAAACCCAGAAATGAAAGCAAAGTAGTGGTAAAATTTAAATTTTTTTTTTTGCAGATTTTCCATTTTTATCTATTATTCACTGGAACACGGTAGATGTGACCAGAGAAATGCAACTCAACATTGATTCCCCCAAATCTACCGTTTTTAGAATTATCCCATATGTGGCCCTAGGGCACTGTTTGGCTCAACATCAAGCTTCAGAATGGGAGAAGCACCTACTGGACTGTGGGGTCTAATTTCATTACAATTTTCTTTAGGCACCATTACAAGTTTATGGACACACTAAGGTGCTAAAACTAAATAAACAGGATTTTAAATTCGTTTTTTGGAAGGCATGGTGAAGAAAATACTGCAATCCTAGTAATATTTTTTATTATAAACAGCGCTCACCGTGCAGTATACATGACAAGTTAGTTTTACTCTGTGGGTTGATACAATTATGTCGACACCTAATTTATATAGTTTTTTTTTATGCTGAAGCGCTTTAAAAAAAAAGTGCTTTATTGTGTAAAACAATATTTATGCATCACTATCTTCTGATAGCCATAACTTTTTTATTTTTCCATATACAGAACTGTGTAAGGGCTTTTTTTTGCAGGATAAACTGACGATTTAATTGGTACTACTTTGGCATTTATATGAGTTTTTGATCGCTTTTTATTCCATTTTATGTGCTGTGGGATGAAGGAAAATCGCAATTGTGTGACTGTTTTTGTTTGTTTTTTAACGCCGTTCACTGTGCTGGGTAATTAAAGTGATTTATAGGGTAGATTGTTAGGCAAGCGACGATACCAAATATGTGTACTTTACTTTTTATCTTTTTTGGGGTGATTACGATTTAAAGGGGAAAAGGGTGGTGTATGTGTTTTTATTTTATTTTTCATGTTTGCGTTTTACTGTGTTTGTACTTTTTTTTTACTTTTTCACCTTTTTTCACTTTTCTTCAGATCACTGATACAATATAGACCAGTACAGAGCAGATCTGCTCTGTACTGGTCTATATGACAACTGTCAGTCACCATGCCCGGCAATTCCCACAATCCATTGCGGGGCATGGTGATGTCACAGACAGCCTGGAAGTGTTTATTACATTCCCGTGCTGTCAGGTACAAACGGCGTAAGGCCATAGCTAAGGGTAAAACACGCGCGACCGGAGCGCACTCTGGTCGTGGGTGATATGGCACGAGGCCAGCAGTAAGATCCAGCTGGTCCCATGTCGCGATCATGCAGGGCCCTCTTGTGAGCCTGCACGATGTCCAGGATGTACCCATACGTCCATATGCAGGAAGGCACTATGGCGTATGGGTACGTCCAATGTCGGGAAGAGGTTAAAAGGGTTGTCCATGTCCTATAAAAGTAATTTTATGCAACATGTATCCCATTTAGAAAATAAATAAATAATTGTACTTCATAACATTGTCAAGGGATATGGCCTTAGGCCCGGTTCACACGGCTTATTGCCGGCGTAATTGCGGGGACGGATTTCGCCCCACAATTACGCAGGCAGCAGTGCAGCGGGGCGGGACGGGGGCAGGGGGCCGGCAGCTCGTCGTCCCCATAGACTATCATTATCTACGGCACGTACGTGCCGTAAATAATTGACATTTCACTTTCTCCTCGCCCGGTGGGGTAGGAGAGACGGAATCCATAGTTCTATATGAGAACTGTGGATTACCGTAATGACTGAGACGGATTGGAGCCATACTGAAGCGCAAATACGGCGCGCAGTATGGCTCCAAACTGCGCCCAAATAAGCCGTGTGAACGAGGCCTTACTCTCTGAGTCCTCTCCATATGTGGCAGGTGCAGGCTGTTAATCATGGCCAGCATGATGACTCTGATTCAGTCAGATAAATGCAGCACTGTAAGGGCTTGTTCACACGGAGCTTTCACTCCATGTTACAAGCGCTTTGTAGATCCGTCTTGGGGGCTGACAGGACAGGCCCAGAGATGGATCTAACAATTAGCAGTGAGATTATCACTGCGGGCTATGACGAACACGCAGCGACGTTCAGATGAGAGATCGCCGCTGCGTGTTTCAAAAGCACCGCTCGGGTCCGTCTTGAAAAGAATTTCATGTCAATTCTTTGCAAGACGGACCCGAGCGGCGGTTTTGAAACACGCAGCGGCGATCTCTCATCTGAACGGCGCGTCTTCCTAATAGCGAGCAGTGATAATCTCACTGCTAATTGTTAGATCCATCTTAGGGTCCGCTCTGTCGGTCCCCAAGACGGATTCTCAAAGCGCTTGTAATACGGAGTCAAAACTCCGTGCGCACAACCCCTAATGCTTGATGGAGCTTTTTTGAGCTTATGCATTAAGTGTCAGGCCATAACATGAAGTGAACATAGCCATAAGGCAAAAGAAGTAAAGAGAATGAAAGTGTTTATTTGGTGATATTAAAAAAATAAAATAATCATAACAACCACGTAGTAAAGTAGATGGCTGCATGTGAAACAGTATGGGTGTACAGTTAAATGCATGGCTTACCAAACTAGATTTACACATATGGTTAAGCAGTGCCCCTCCCAAAATTTACCACCAAAAACTGGCAAGAACCATTGGCTCCTCCCCTGCCCTATGCTATTAAGGAAAGCAAGTGAAGTTCAGCCTCTTCTTCAAATTGGGGAAGAGGTGAGAACAACTTTAAATTACTAAATCTATTGAATCTCTTCTTGGAGTACCCTTCTGTCCCAGGCTTTTTTTCTTGCTGATGATGTTAATACCTGTAAATTTGATACAGATTAGATCACCATTATGCTTCAGATTCATATGTAGGAACACTTGTGTTAGCATCATGCGCATTGTCACCTATGTGTTGCCAGTCATTCGGTTTATGTGTAGTTCTGTCTATATACTCCATTTCACACGTGTGGCCTTATTTATCACATCTTTTGATTGACAGGAGACATGATTCTATACTTTTATTTATCACTTTTATTTATCACCCTTTTACAGTGGTACCTTGAGATACGAGTTTAATTTGTTCTGTGACATTGCTCTTAACTCCAATTGCTCTTACATCAAAGCAGATTTTCCTATAGAAATGACTTGAAACCTGTGTGCATTCAGAGCAGATAAAATCTCTCTCATCTCCTCAATAATGCAAAAAAAAAAAAGAAAAACAATATATTTGGAAAAAGTCTTCATTTACATGTTGAAAACTAATCTTTCCAAATAGTATAGCACACCACTTTTATTTCTATGTATATATATCCCTGGTTGGCTCCATAGATAGGTCTCCACACCTATCTCATCCACGTCTTAATTAGTCATAAGCCACCTTTACAAAGCCTCTTTTTAAAGGCATAAAATACTTTTATTTCTATCAAAAAATAGTAAAATCATTTCATGGTAGTATCACGAGGATATATATACTTGCTGCGGTCAATCTTGCAGTCAATGCTCAAAGTTCATGTCCTATTAGGATCTCGAAATCAAGCATTCTGCATTAAACATATGTGGCCGGGGATTCCGTGTCCATGTAAACAAAACTTGTGCAAGAAGACCATGAGCAGTCCAGAAGCAATTTTTCCGCCCTACACAGGGGCACATGAGGAGTAACAGAGTGTCCGGGCAGCTCACATCCAGTCAAGCTGCATGCACACCGCGACATTTCGGGGAGATCCCCTCCTCTTTCTCAAGCATGCATAGATGAGCTCTTTCCTTGCTATATAGAGTTGATTAGAAACATATGTGTAGCAAGTATCAGAACATGAAACATTTGTTTTAAAATATATAAAAACATCTATTTACAAATAAGCTCTCAAACTGAACATCTTTCATTTATGCCCTTTGGAGCCATAGATTCAAGGTAATGAATCCAAAAGGCTTCTCTCTGAAGTAGTTTCTTTATCAGTTGTCGCGGATCCCTGTAGTTTATCTTTTCTAATATGCACCATCGAAGCTCTGATAATCTATGTCCTGCTATAGAGACAAATGTCGTAAGCCAACGATGTCTCGCCATTAGCCTTTTTCTAACTTTCCTCTTTATACATCTTTTGTCAGATACATATTGTCTAATCAGGGATTTGTGTTCATTTAGCCTAATCTTTATAGCTCTACTCGATTTTGCCCACATAATTCTTGCCCGCAAGGGGCATATAAGCATATAGACTACAGCACTGCTTTCATTACAGTATGAAAGCCTTCTTTGAATTTTAATAGGGTTTACTTTTCGGGATGCATTAATTCAGTTCTCCTTTATTATCGCAGAGCAATGTTGGCACTTACGACAGGCAAATGTTCCTGATTTAACTGCACTAAGGGTTGTCTGAATAGGTCCTTGCGATTTTTTCTTTTTATGTCTGCTCGCTATTAGCTGTTACCTAGCGTTTTGTGCCCTTGCGTAGATCATGTTTGGGTATTTTTCTAAATAAGGCCCAAACATTTCGGTCCGCTTTGATAGAATTTTCCAGTTTTTTTAATCGCATGTTTTACAATCCTGCATGATGATCATATGTAGAAAGAATGATTAAAACTTATCATCCTTCTTTTGGATTTGGTTTTAACAGTTCTGACGAGGAATAGAAGAAAACCATCGGCTGGCCGCGTATTTCCTCAAAGCTCATTCTTTTTATATCCCCCATCCCTGGAATTTCCGTAAAAGTATTCTTTGTTAGCATATATTGGCTGTCACTAGAACAATTCTTTCATGCGTATTAACTGATGATTTAATAATTCCCTTGAACTAATTGTAGGGCATGTTTGCAGATCGATGTAAAAGGTTAATTGTGCAATCAGTCCTCTTTGTATACAGTGTTGTAATGAAATTTTGACCTTCTTTGAGACTAAATACGTAAAAAAAAAATAAAGACGACATCTTCTTTTGCGCTTTGACAACCAAGGAAAATTTGATGCATGGCGATGAACATTATTGATAAAGTGGTGAAGTCCCTCTCCAACTCCTGTCGGAAGTACCCCGACCATAGAGGAAGACGTCCCACATATCACAACCAGCCCACACTGCATGCGTGAAAAAGGGAATAGAAAAAAAAATTCCCTTTCAAAAAAAAGCATAAAAATAATCTAGCAATATCATGGGTCTCACACAGAACCCCATCGAGGTCCCCTGTAGCTGGAGAAAAATTCTCTCTCCAAATCGAAAATATTTTTTAGTTAACAAACACAACTCAGACCAAATATTTCCTCAGAAACCAATGCTTAGCATTGGTTAGATAACTACCCGCACTGAAACAGAGCACTTCCCTTACAACAGTGGTTCCTTCGATATATGGGATGTTACTTTTGAACAGTCCGTGTCACAGATGCACATTTTATCTTCAGAACATCGACTATATCTTGTAATATATAGAGAGTTAGCTCCTTCATTAACTGCGACATTCCTTCGTCGAGGATAGCGTCATTTCTTAGATAACCAGGCCCAAAAGGATCAAGGATTGAATCAATTACCCTGCGCGCACTTACCAGAAAGCACCAAAGCGATTGGTCGAGAACCTGGCGGGCATTGAATGAATTTATGTATTTTGGGAACCATGTATAGTGTAGGAACTCTTGGATTATTTTTGTTTAAAAGTGTTTTTTCTTGTGTCGAGATTAGTCCCTTAAAAAGAGCTTCCTGTAATACTTCATCAATTAAATTACTGAATTCGCTAGTAGTTACTCAACCTACAGTTCTTTTCTTAAACCTGTTGATCATTTGAGATATTGCTTCCTGTAAATATTTCTCTGTGTCCATAACGACACAGGCTCCTCCTTTATCTGCCCTTTTGACTGAGTGATAGCAAAGGAGAGCGAGAGGCTTACTTCGCGTTAACACGGGAATGAGGGGCGGGCGCGATACTATTACCTTAGATTATCTTGAAACTAAACTACTAAACCACTCTTCTGTTCATAGCACCTCATAACTACAATTCTTTGTCTCTAGAGCCTCTCATTTATCCTGTCTGTCACAAATATGTTGGAAAACCTCCAATGCTGCGTTCTTAATATCAGGATCAAAATTACTACGATTTCTAAGTTTTTACTAGCAATTTTATTTGTCGATGGTTCATTCTGTTTATCAAAAAAGAACATTCTCAATCTGGTGTTTCTACATAATTTGAAAAAACCAACTGTAAAATAAACAATTAGTAACAGAGGAGGTTAAGAATAAATGGATGAGTGTTAAAAACAAAAAGAGATATAATAATTTTTCAAAAAAAAGAAAGAGAAGCTATTAAATAGATTGAAAAAGACCCCACTATCACAGTCAAAAGGGCAGATAAAGGAGGAGCCTGAAGCAGAGCAAAGAAGATGCAGCAAAGGTATTGCGCTCAGGCTGTTCAAAGACCTTACAGAAGATGGGGGATGTGAGAAGAATGGAAAAGAACAGTCCCGATGGTAACCACACAAGAAGTTGGGAGCAACAGTTCAATACAGATTGGGATGTCTGCCAAGGTAATTATATGAGAATTATATGAGAATAATAAACGTATTCCAGTGTATGTGGTAGCTAGCGCGGCATCAGCACTTTCTCGCTGCATTACTTTAAACAGCCAGAAGAGGGAGACAAAGTCCATTTAAGAGCATCTCTTTTTCAGGAACTACCAGGGCGGATCACGCTTGGTGCTCTACATGGCAGGGATATAACCTGTGTTTCCGGGGGGGGGGGTGCCTGTAACCAACAAAGTGACCCACTGCTTCCGCGCGCAACCCGCGGAGAGAGTGACATACACCTCAAGCCGCTCATCAGCCGTCAGGCGTCAGCTCCACAGGCGACAGCGCATAGGCTTCGCGATACTACGTCCCTTATGGTACAGGCTACGTTTTAGCGTGAGAAGTACAGTCTAAAGTCCCATAACAAATCATTATAGAAGGCACTTATCATCTAGCTAACCACGTGCATTGCCGCCCCAGAGCGAACGTCAATATGCGAGTCTATCCCAGACATCCCTCCTCTCATATTCGGGGGTGTCCACTGCCCACCAGACTATGTGTATACTTGCACCTCTCAATAGAGTGTGGATAATAGTGCTCCAGATCCTGTGTCAACACGACAGCCGCCACCTCCCAGACCAGCGACATGTACCAAGATCGTGTCTAGCGAGTAGAGACGTATCAGTCACGATACACTGCGACCTCGATCTCACGGCTTGGTCTCAGGGGTACTCTATCCACAGACTGGTACAAGTGACAGTGTGCGTTCGAATCAGGAAGCACTACGCGTGACCCACGAGACAGCTTTGCACTCACCCGCTTCTCAGCTGTATCTCACGCATCCCAGAGAGACTAATGACACAGCACAAGACCGGTCTGAGGACTCCCCAGGGAAGCAGGTGTGTACCAAATTCGGTGTCCAGCAGTAAGTCAGTACAATACGCACCTGGGAAAAGAGTTGCCATCTAGTTGAATCTCGAAGAAGAGCTAGAGGACAAATTTCTGAAAAAAGGTTAAAGGGGTTTTACCAAGAAGTAAAAAACCTCTGCAATGGCTGCTCCCAGATAGCTGCTATCTGACCGTGCATGTGAATGAGGAGGGTGGCGATTGTGGTCTTCCTCTCCATTCACTACTATGGGAGCTTCAGAACTTCAAAGGCTCGTCTGGTGACAACAGTGGCTGATGCATAGAGCTCTGCTTGACCTCCCTAGCATCATTGGCGGCCATAATTTCTGATCAGAGTGAATTCACTTTCATCACTGAATGGCATTGAAAACCACTGCTCTCTCATCCAGCATAGATGCTCCCTGGCCCATACAAGACAATTATGCCTGCGCCTTGTGGTGTGGTCAGGTCATCTAGCACGCAGAACACGCTGATGTAAATGGTTTTGAATAGTCACTTGGGTGTCTCTCACTTAACTTTAATGTGCCTGGAGTTGTGTGGCATTCATCATCTGGTTCCATAGGACATTATTTACAACGAAGCGGTCATTAGTGTGTGATGTAGCCACAGGACGTCCACTTCATTGCCTTTCTGTGACTTTTCCAGTCTCTTTGTATCTCTGTTGCAAACTGCAGATGACGTTCTGTGACACTCTAAGCTCAGTGGACCTAATCTCCCTTCTGAGAATGTCTCTGCTTAAACCTAGTGAGTTTGAGTACAGTTTGATCAATTGAAGTGTTGTCTTGTTTCTCCATGATTCAAAACGGAATAGCAGGATGAGGAGTTTTTAAATCCTAATTCAAATTGATCCCCTAAATTTATTGGGTATTCATGAATCAAACACCTCTCATCAATGATTTGCCATTAGGCTTCTTCTTAGAGATCAGCAAGTTGTACAGAAACATTAACTGTTGGAAATGTGCATTCTTAAGTTAAGAGATGGTCTCATTTAGTGCATTTAAAAAAAAAATTATGTCATCCTGAAATTTCACAAACCAACTGAGCCAAATATCCCTAACTTTTGTGTATTATTTGAGTACGCTCGTGTTTTGTTATATTATTGATGTATTACTTGAGATTTACTGTGTGTAAAATGAAATAATCTATTACTTACTTTAAATATGAGCAGGAACCATCTGTTTTTTGGAAATTCTACTCATTTTTTAGCATCATTAGTGACTAGCAGACATTCTGTTTGGATTCATTACCTACCTTATAATTGAATTCAATTATTGTTTACATTCTGGAATTAAGATGAGCTATCTCGAACTTGCTCTATTATTATTTGGTATGTTAGATGGTTATGACTCTCATGTTCCTTATAATATAAGGGGACTGGAAGAGCCTGTAGATCAGATTTACTATGCATTTGTTGGATTAGTTATGATTTTTTTCCTTTTGAGTCGTTTTGTAGTTTTTTTTATAAATTGTTATTTTATTATGATTTGGTTTTGCTTGGTGATAATTTCTTTGTAGGCAGTTTCAAATATTGGTTGCTCAGGTACTAGCAAAACTCTCACCTTCTTCATGAGAACGATATAGTGAACAACCTAATAGGTAGAAAATCCATGGCACACCTAAACCCCTAAGTGAAAATGGACAATGTAAGGACTGCAAGTAGTGAATCCACTGAGCAACCGCAACCGATGGGGTAAGCCGCACCAGGGAGCGGAGACTAAGGGGCCTTTGATTTTCACCAGAGCCTGCCATGAGACAGGATGGACTTGCTGCGGCAGACTACGCACGGGTCGCTACCCCGGCGCGACTTGCCTGCGGTGGCAGCCGAAGTTAAATGTAGTACAGAATCGTAGAGAAGGCTCATAGTTAGGGACAGGCAGAAAGGTCAGGGCACATGGCAAGAATCGAGACAGAGGCAAATAAGTCTGGTACATGGTAAGGCTAGAACAATACAAGAACGCTTTCTCAGTAGGCAATGAGCACTAAAGATTCGGCAAGGAAGTCAGGAGAACACTAGGTAATATAGGGTCATCGGCCAGCAATTAACCAATTACCGGTGCTCTGGTCCTTTAAATTTCACAGAGGCAGCGCACGCGCCCTATGGAGCGGTAAGGCGTGTTCTGGCTGGCATCGACAGCACAGGGAGTAAGGAGAGATGAGTAGACAGGACGGGGACCAGGTTTGCATGAGGGTCATGACGCCACTTGCAGTGGAAGTGGCAGGGGAGCTGTGAGTACGGGTGCGCCTGCAACTCCACGTGTGAATCGTGGGGGCACCCATAACTGTACCCCCCTCTTTAGCTTCCTACTCCTTATTGCCTGAAGGAATTTTTGTAGTAGCTTCCGGTCTAGGATATTGGCTTCTGGTTCCCAGGACCTTTCATTCGGTCCGAACCCCTTCCAGACCACTAGAAAATATCATCTTCTCCTAATTGTCTTCATCGCCTTAATAGTCTTCATAATCTCTTCCACAGCAAAGACATTGGTAGTATCGGCTTTGGGAGCAAGAGAGATAATCCTTTGTGAAAAAACGAATATTGACTACAGGCTTCAGAACAGAGACGTGAAAAGAATTTGGGACACGCATCGTGGGAGCAAGATGGAGCTTAAAAGCCACCTCGAATTGCCCCAAAAACCAAGGACCCAGCTTGTAGCTGGAAATCTTTAGCCATATGTATTTGGCTGGCAATCACACTTTGCCACCAGGAGCGATGGTTAGAGGATGTCTTTTCTTTTTATCTGCTTTGGAATTTATATGTGCAGATGCCGTTGCAAGAATTTGCATGTGTCACTTCAAATGGACACAATTTCACGCACTAAGTCGTCCACAACAGGGACATCCGAAGATGTAGACAGTGGTAGCAGAGGACGAGGCTGTTGTCCATGCTCTACATAAAACAGGGAGGCGCCGACAGAATCTGATTCCAGATTATTGTAGGAGAATTCTGCCCACGGTAATAGACTAGATCTTGACTTGCCTACACAAAATGGCGCAAGTAATTACCCAAGACCTTGTTCACCCTTTCAAAAATTCATTTATGGAGGAGAAGTCCAGTTTTAACTGCAGCTGAGAGCAGTGGGCATGCCAGAACTTTGAAACAAATTGGACGCCCAATTCGAGACTATATGCCGAGGAAGACCATGCAAATGAAAAATATGCTGGAAGAAGAGGTTGGCGAAGCGTGGTACTCAGGGCAACCCAGGCAGTGGTATAAAGTGTGACATCTTAGAGAATCAAACTGTAACCACCCAAACAACAGTATTGATGGAGGTGGTGGATGATCGGTGAAGAAATCCATTGCAATGTGAGACCACAGACTCTTTGGAATAAGCCAGGTTTCCAACAGGCCTGCCAACTTGAGGTGAGATGTCTTGTTACGGGCACAGGTGGTACAAGATTCCACAAAGTCTTTGAGGTCTTTCACAAGATTTGTCCACCAATAATAACGAGACAAGAATTGACAAGATTTTTGCATTGCAGGATTACCCACCACCAGTGAGCAATGTCCCTATTTCAAAATTCTCTTCCTAAGCGCAATCCGCACATAAGTCTTCACCGGGGGAACACATTGGCGGTCTATGTAAGCTGTGGGAATCAAATGTTCGGGTGAAACAATGTGCCGTGGGGTCACTTCCGGACCTATAACATCAGAAGCATGACCGGATGACAGGCCCCCTCCAGAAGGTGATGCCAGTTTTCCAGGGGCCAATTTTATGGCCAGTAGTTCTCAATCCCCGATAGTATAATTTTTCTTGGCGGGAGAAAAGGTTTTGAAGAAGAAACCATGTGTGATGGTCTTGCTTTTGGACTTTTCTGTGTAAGGACTGATTCAGCTCCCACAGTAGAGGCATCAACCCCTAGGAAGAAGGGTTTTTCGGTGTCAGGACAAAACAAGATGGTTGCCGAAGCAACCAGGAGAATGCTTATTCTGCTATCGGTGCCACCGCGGAAGAGAAATGTGGGATGAATTGACAGTAATAATTGGCAAAAGAAGTCTGGGTCGAGGCCACTGCAAGATGGCTGACAACTTTGTAGAAGTCTGGGTCGAGACTGCCATCATTCATATGGCCAGCCAGTGTACAGGCATGCATAGTGCCAGGCAGAGACTGCCACCATTCATAGAGCCAGCCAGTGTACAGGCATGCATAGTGCCAGGCAGAGACTGCCACCATTCATAGAGCCAGCCAGTGTACAGGCATGCATAGTGCCAGGCAGAGACTGCCACCATTCATAGAGCCAGCCAGTGTACAGGCATGAATAGTGCCAGGCAGAGACTGACGTGATCACGTAATCCAGCCAGTGTACAGGCATGCATAGTACCAGGCTCAGACTGTCGTCATTCTTAGAGCCAGCCAGTGTACAGGCATTCATAGTGCCAGGCAGAGACTGCCATCTTTCATATGGCCAGCCAGTGTACAGGCATGCATAGTGCCAGGCAGAGACTGCTGTCATTCATATGGCCAGCCAGTGTACAGGCATGCATAGTGCCAGGCAGAGACTGCCATCATTCATAGAGCCAGCCAGTGTACAGGCATTCATAGTGCCAGGCAGAGACTGCCATCTTTCATATGGCCAGCCAGTGTACAGGCATGCATAGTGCCAGGCAGAGACTGCTGTCATTCATATGGCCAGCCAGTGTACAAGTATGCATCGTGCCAGGCAGAGACTGCCATCATTCATATGGCCAGCCAGTGTACAGGCATGCATAGTGCCAGGCAGAGACTGCTGTCATTCATATGGCCAGCCAGTGTACAGGCATGCATAGTGCCAGGCTCAGACTGTCGTCATTCTTAGAGCCAGCCAGTGTACAGGCATTCATAGTGCCAGGCAGAGACTGCCATCTTTCATATGGCCAGCCAGTGTACAGGCATGCATAGTGCCAGGCAGAGACTGCTGTCATTCATATGGCCAGCCAGTGTACAAGTATGCATCGTGCCAGGCAGAGACTGCCATCATTCATATGGCCAGCCAGTGTACAGGCATTCATAGTGCCAGGCAGAGACTGCCATCTTTCATATGGCCAGCCAGTGTACAGGCATGCATAGTGCCAGGCAGAGACTGCTGTCATTCATATGGCCAGCCAGTGTACAGGCATGCATAGTGCCAGGCAGAGACTGCCACCATTCATAGAGCCAGCCAGTGTACAGGCATGCATAGTGCCAGGCAGAGACTGCCACCATTCATAGAGCCAGCCAGTGTACAGGCATGCATAGTGCCAGGCAGAGACTGCCATCATTCATATGGCCAGCCAGTGTACAGGCATGCATAGTGCCAGGCAGAGACTGCCACCATTCATAGAGCCAGCCAGTGTACAGGCATTCATAGTGCCAGGCAGAGACTGCCATCATTCATATGGCCAGCCAGTGTACAGGCATTCATAGTGCCAGGCAGAGACTGCCATCTTTCATATGGCCAGCCAGTGTACAGGCATGCATAGTGCCAGGCAGAGACTGCCATCTTTCATATGGCCAGCCAGTGTACAGGCATGCATAGTGCCAGGCAGAGACTGCCATCATTCATATGGCCAGCCAGTGTACAGGCATTCATAGTGCCAGGCAGAGACTGACGTGATCACGTAATCCAGCCAGTGTACAGGCATGCATAGTGCCAGGCAGAGACTGCCACCATTCATAGAGCCAGCCAGTGTACAGGCATGAATAGTGCCAGGCAGAGACTGACGTGATCACGTAATCCAGCCAGTGTACAGGCATGCATAGTGCCAGGCAGAGACTGCCACCATTCATAGAGCCAGCCAGTGTACAGGCATGAATAGTGCCAGGCAGAGACTGACGTGATCACGTAATCCAGCCAGTGTACAGGCATGCATAGTGCCAGGCAGAGACTGCCATCTTTCATATGGCCAGCCAGTGTACAGGCATGCATAGTGCCAGGCAGAGACTGCCACCATTCATATGGCCAGCCAGTGTACAGGCATGCATAGTGCCAGGCAGAGACTGCCACCATTCATAGAGCCAGCCAGTGTACAGGCATGCATAGTGCCAGGCAGAGACTGATGTGATCACGTAATCCAGCCAGTGTACAGGCATGAATAGTGCCAGGCAGAGACTGCCATCTTTCATATGGCCAGCCAGTGTACAGGCATTCATAGTGCCAGGCAGAGACTGCTGTCATTCATATGGCCAGCCAGTGTACAGGCATGCATAGTGCCAGGCAGAGACTGCTGTCATTCATATGGCCAGCCAGTGTACAAGTATGCATCGTGCCAGGCAGAGACTGCCATCATTCATATGGCCAGCCAGTGTACAGGCATGCATAGTGCCAGGCAGAGACTGCTGTCATTCATATGGCCAGCCAGTGTACAGGCATGCATAGTGCCAGGCAGAGACTGCCATCTTTCATATGGCCAGCCAGTGTACAGGCATGCATAGTGCCAGGCAGAGACTGCTGTCATTCATATGGCCAGCCAGTGTACAAGTATGCATCGTGCCAGGCAGAGACTGCCATCATTCATATGGCCAGCCAGTGTACAGGCATGCATAGTGCCAGGCAGAGACTGCCATCATTCATATGGCCAGCCAGTGTACAGGCATGCATAGTGCCAGGCAGAGACTGCCACCATTCATAGAGCCAGCCAGTGTACAGGCATGAATAGTGCCAGGCAGAGACTGACGTGATCACGTAATCCAGCCAGTGTACAGGCATGCATAGTACCAGGCAGAGACTGCCACCATTCATAGAAGAGTGAAGAAATCAGCCGATACCTTTTAGAGGCTAACTGAGTATATTTGATGGTGAGCTTTCGAGAGAACTAGCTCCCTTCTTCAGACATGATGTTATACAAGAAATTGAAAATTCACAAACTTTTTATACACAAAAGACCTGGACCTTCAAAGAATCTTAGAATTCTTAAAAATAAGCAGAAAGTCATTTACAGCAGGTCAAGCAGTCAACTATCTGGAAACTTGTGAGGCGTGACAGAGGGGGTCAGTATTCCTGAGTCCTATCTAGCAGCCATCAGGCCGTGATTTGTGACCATCACTGTTCACACATAGTTCGACATAAAGTTTGACTGTTTCAGAAGCAAAGTACAATCTGAGATCTTGGGGAAAGTAAAGAAACAGGTCCACAACCTAACCCTGCAGGAACAGAAGGCTATCACCTCACTGAAAGATAATCAGGACATAATAATAAAACCAGCTGACAAAGGGGGCGCAATAGTCATGATGAACACCTCTGACTACATCCAGGAAGCAAACAGGCAGCTGTCCAACCCAGCCCATTACTCCAAACTTAACAGTGATCCCACAGAGGACTTTATAAAACAGCTAAAGAATATGATCAAGAAGTTTCCAACTCGGGTCCAGAGGCAGGTAGAGGGGCTCATCCCAGCAGATCCCAGGCTGGGCTGCTTCTACATGCTCCCCAAGATCCACAAAGATGGCAACCCTGGGAGGCCTATCATTTCTGGTATTGGGACTCTGACTGAGAATATCTCAGGTTGGGTGGAAAATCTCCTAAAACCCTGGTCAGAGATACTCTAGTTACATCCAGGACACCACGGATCTTCTTAACAAACTCAATGCCTCGGTCCACTTCCTGAGGGCACCATTTTGGCAACCATGGATGTAGAATCCTTGTATACAAACATACCACAAGGATGAGTTGCAGCATGTCGGACACACCTGGAGAAACTGAACCTCCCAACAAAACCAAGAACACAGCTCATACAGTTCATACTCAGCCACAACTATTTTAAATTTGGAGAGGACCTATATCTACAGCGAATGGGAACTTCAATGGGGTCCAGATGTGGCCCCGTTTGCAAACCTCTTTATGGCTGAACTGGAAGGAGCGTATCTATCCACATGCACCACCAAACCCATGATGTACCTCCGTTACATCGATTGATATCATTGTCATCTGGACTGCGGGCAAGGAGGCCCTAATTCAATTCCATAACGATTTCAATAACTTCCACCCACACCATCAACCTCAAGCTTACCTATTCAGAGAGCAAAATCCACTTTCTGGATACTACAATACACTTCAAAGACCACCGGCTACTCACATCAGTGTACCACAAAACCCACAGACAGAACGGCCTACCTCAGGAATGATAGCTTCCACCCCAAACACACAAAGCAATCCATTATATACAGCCAGGCTATACGGTACAATCGTATTTGCTCCAACTGAGGACAAAATTTCTCCAATTGGGATACAGGCCAAAAGTGACGGACAATCAAATCAGCAAAGCGGCCGCCATCAACAGAGACAGTCTGCTCACATACAAGAGACCCAGAAGGAAGAACGAGTGCCCCTAGTTGTAAACCTACAACCCACAGCTGGAGATCCTACGAAAGTTTGCCAAGGAACTTCAACCTGTGCTACATTAAGGACAATAGACTCAAAGACATATTCCAGTACCCCCTCTCCTTTCCTTTCGGCAACCACCAAAACTGTGGCGTATTATTGTCCGGAGCGCCTGAAGGCCCCAACTGAAAATGGCACCTCACCCTGCCTGCAAAACAGGTGCAAGACCTGCAGGCACATCCACACTGCTGACAGTTTACCTGTCCCACAGTCACAGCAGGTGCACAGAATTAGGGGGATATTTACCTGCAGGTCTAGCAATGTGGTGTATCTGATTATGTGTATGCAATGTCCCATCACAGGCCTTTATGTGGGGGAAACAGGGCAGAGACTCAGTCAGCGCATGAACTCACACAGATTCACTATTAATAACAGCAGAACTGATCTTCCAGTGGCACAACACTTCTCCAGAGAGGACCACTGTATTGAAGATCTGAAAATTATGGTTTTAATGGGACACTTTAAGACGCAGAGGGAGAGAAAGGAATGGGAATTTAAATTAATGCAAAAATTTCAGACTCTGCAAAATGGGCTAAATATTCATGCCAGCTTAATGTCGAACTATGTGTGAACAGTGATGGTCACAAATCACGGCCTGATGGCTGCTAGATAAGACTCAGGAATACTGACCCCCTCTGTCACGCCTCACAAGTTTCCAGATAGTTGACTGCTTGACCTGCTGTAAATGACTTTCTGCTTATATTGCATTTTTTATTGTTAAGAATTCTAAGATTCTTTGAAGGTCCAGGTCTTTTGTGTATAAAAAAGTCTGTGAATTTTCAATTTCTTGTATAACATCATGTCTGAAGAAGGGAGCTAGTTCTCTCGAAAGCTCACCATCAAATATACTCAGTTAGCCTCTAAAAGGTATCGCCAGATTTCTTCACTCTTCTACTACTTTCTATTGCTAACACGGTACAACATTATACTACTACCATTCATAGAGCCAGCCAGTGTACAGGCATGAATAGTGCCAGGCAGAGACTGACGTGATCACGTAATCCAGCCAGTGTACAGGCATGCATAGTGCCAGGCAGAGACTGCCATCTTTCATATGGCCAGCCAGTGTACAGGCATGCATAGTGCCAGGCAGAGACTGCCATCATTCATATGGCCAGCCAGTGTACAGGCATGCATAGTGCCAGGCAGAGACTGCCACCATTCATATGGCCAGCCAGTGTACAGGCATGCATAGTACCAGGCTCAGACTGTCGTCATTCTTAGAGCCAGCCAGTGTACAGGCATGCATAGTGCCAGGCAGAGACTGCCATCATTCATATGGCCAGCCAGTGTACAGGCATGCATAGTGCCAGGCAGAGACTGCTGTCATTCATATGGCCAGCCAGTGTACAGGCATTCATAGTGCCAGGCAGAGACTGCTGTCATTCATATGGCCAGCCAGTGTACAGGCATGCATAGTGCCAGGCAGAGACTGCCATCATTCATATGGCCAGCCAGTGTACAGGCATGCATAGTGCCAGGCAGAGACTGCTGTCATTCATATGGCCAGCCAGTGTACAAGTATGCATCGTGCCAGGCAGAGACTGCCATCATTCATATGGCCAGCCAGTGTACAGGCATGCATAGTGCCAGGCAGAGACTGCCATCATTCATATGGCCAGCCAGTGTACAGGCATGAATAGTGCCAGGCAGAGACTGACGTGATCACGTAATCCAGCCAGTGTACAGGCATGCATAGTACCAGGCTCAGACTGTCGTCATTCTTAGAGCCAGCCAGTGTACAGGCATTCATAGTGCCAGGCAGAGACTGCCATCTTTCATATGGCCAGCCAGTGTACAGGCATGCATTGTGCCAAGCAGAGACTGTCGTGATTCATAGAGTGTCACGTACACACTCACCAGCACGTGACTGGGGGCCACTGTAATGGGGTCGATTTATTTCCACTTGCGCTCACCTCTCAATCAGGTAGCGAATCAAGCATAAATCGCACCCCAAGACAGTTCCAGCACCCCAAGTTATCCGCTGCCACCACCTTCCTTCAATAATCAAAAACAGGAGATCAGAGAGGAAGGACTGCTGATCCCAAAAAATATTTAAAAACACTTAAAGGGGCTGTCTCGCTACAAAGAATAGCTTTCAAATTGTAGGGAACACAAAATAAAGACATTTTCCAAATATATTGCATTGTTCCTCTGTTTTCCCTAAAGAGATACAAGTGAATTTATTACCTCCATGGCTATTTCAGTTCCCTCAGTAACTGACCTGTAAACAAATCTCCCTGGGCTGTTTGTTCAATGAGATAACAGAGAGTGAGTCATCACACAGGTCAGCAGTGTCAGTCAGTGTCCTGTGCTGCCAGACAGTAAAAAGCTTGATTTATCTCAAGTAAACAGCTCTGTAATTAGGGCTTTTGTTTTGGGGATCAGATAGAAGTCCTTCGAGTAGTTTGAGAAGCTAATCTAATCTAATTAGCATCTGAAAGCACAACATAGCTGTACAAGCATGGAGCTTATGCAAATTAGTCTGAACCAGGAAGTGACAGAGAATTTCTTTCATGCATTCTTTGAAACCCTGTGGGGAGACAACTCCTTTAAAGAAAAAATGCTTATCAGGTCACCTCACTGCTCTCCAGCAGCTACAACCAAAAAAAACCCCACTCCTTCAAGGAAATGGATCCGTTCAGCGAACTAACTTATTAATGGTAACTTTAATATTGAATGATTTACAGTGCTTACATAAACAAAATACAATAACAATGACTATGACATATGCATCAAACAGTTATAAAACAAAAGGGGAGAAACTCAGAAGCCCTTACACTTACAAGTCTTGACTTCCAGATCCCGGGGTAGGGAGGAATGAAGATGGAACACAGTTCAATCAGAAATTTAATCCCAGGCTATGAACATCAGATTTGAGTCTGCCCATGTGTTTTATAGGCCCAAATCTCTGTCCAGGTTTCCCCATCTCTCTCATAATTCGGCTGCTCTTTTACTGGCTGAAAATATAATGAGGTGGGTGGACACTTGATGCCTAATGAGGGTTGTTGCTTACTATCCCCACTAGATGCTAATCACGGATGTCATGGGAGCCCTCTGCCTGCAGGGCTCCTGGCGCGGGTGCCGCGGCTGCCCGTGCCCATCTCCCTGCTGCCCGGGCTCCTGGCGCGGGTGCCGCGGCTGCCCGCGGCTGCCCGCGCCCATCTCCCTGCTGCCCGGGCGCCGGCACTTACCAGCCACGCTGGGTGTACGTCCCCCTGTTTTTCGGCCGCCGCGCGCGTGCCCGTGTCCCTGGGGCGCGCCGCGCAACCCCCGGTTGGATTTAAAGGGCCAGCCCCCCAGAATTTGGGTTTTTTGCTGGGCGCTGGCCCTTTTAAGGTCACCCCCCCAACACACCTTGCCAGTTTTTGGGTGTGGTCCAGTTAGTTTGAGATTTGTGAGAGTCCGTTCTGATCCCCCGTGTCCCAGCCCTTTTGTTTTTCCGTTTGACCTGCCTGTTTCGCCCCCGCCCTGACCGTCCTCCCTGTCTCTGACCACGAACCTCGCCGCTCTGCCTTTTGTTGGGTCCCGAACGCCTTCGGATAACTATTCTGTCACGCACTCCCCCGGCCCGCCTTTCGTAGAAGTACGTCAGGGGTAACGCTGGTAGCCCCTCCCCCGCGCAGCCCATCCCGTTTTTGCGGGGGGGCTCTGGAAAAAACCGGGGGAAAATTGCCCCGTTCCTGCGGGGTTTTAACCACGTAGCGGTGGTCCAGCAAATCCCTACCCGTTACAGTACGAACGGGCCCCATGGATTCCGCCAGGGTACCTTGCCTGAACCCCGGGCGTTTGTGACGGCTGTCCCCCGCAGAGTCGGGTTTTTGTCACCCCTCGTGGATGAGCGAATCTTGCGTCCGTTTTCGCCTCGGCGGTGTACATTGCCAGCACTGTTGCCCCTGAAATTTCATCGGGATTCTCTGCATCTCCCCGCTCCCCTCTCTCTATGATGGAGATGAGAAGTGCAGAGGCTTCCTCAGTCAATGCTCCATCCATTTTGAGATGCTTGGACATAAAATTCCCAAACTGAGCGGGCTAAAGTGGCCTTCTTATTACCCTCCTAACTGGCGAAGCTCGGGCCCTGGGCCACCCCGCTTGGGATCGGGGAGACCGCTAGGTAATCTGAAGGCTTCCCTCCAGGATTGCATGTCTTCGAGGAAACCTGGGGTACCTCGCCCAAGCTGGCTTTGTTCGCCTTGTCAGGGTGTTTACGGTGGGAATTCCTGCATTTCCTGCGCTTTTTTCAGAATGGGGATGTTTTTAAAGATGGCTGCGGTCGGGATCTCCCACCCTTTGGACGAATTGATTCGGCTGGACCCGGATCGACATTCGTTGGCGGAGAGGAACAAGAGCCCCGTCTAACGGGTTCTATCGACCCCCGGCCCACTTTTTTGGGGGCTGCCCGGGCGTCCGGGAACTCTCGCACCTGGGGCTCGCGGGGGAGGCCCCCTAGGTGTCAGTGGGGCCCTCCCCCCGCTGACATTGCGGTAGTTGTGGAACTTCGCCAGACAGTCCCTTTTCAGGCCCCCGCCTTCCTGGATAGGGTCCGCTGGTAATTTTAGCCATGCAGGTTTTCTAAGTTCCGGTTCCCAGTGCCCCCTCTGCAGAAAACCATGTTTGTTTTCCCTGTCAGTGGCGAAGGCCTAAGGATGCCATTCTGTTTGCCTGCGCCCTCACCCTGAATTGGCGCGCTACCCAGGAAAGGGGTGAAAAACTCCTCGTGCTCCCCCGTTCCTTTCTGGCCCTTCGGGTTCCCTGGTTGCAGGAATGCCCCGATCCTGACTGGAACAGGCGAGATCCTTTTTGGGGGCCCGGCATGTTCACGATGCTGGTGGCACCCCGCCCTGCTCTGCGGTCTGTTTTCTGCAAAACCTTCGAAGTCTTCCCAGGTCTGTGCCCCTTACCAGGACTTTGCCGAGTCTTCCCCGAAAGACAACCCGAAAACTTGCCCCCGCAGGGGCCCTTGACTCCCCTATCGATCTGAAACCCGGTACTACGCCTCCAGGGGGCAGAGTTTCCCCGCTTTCGGTCCTGGAGCAAAGGCGATGTGGAGTTATTAAGGGAAAATCCCCGCAAAGGCTTAAAAAGGTTTCATCCTCACCTGCGGGAGCCGGGGATTCTTCTTGGTCGAAAAGAAAGATGGAACCCCCCGGCCCCTGTATCGATTTGTGGTTAAAAAAGATAACCATAAAGAATGGGTACCCCCTTTTTCCTTTTGATTTAGAGCATTTGACCCCTACGTGGCGAAAATTTTTCCTAAATTGGACCTTCGGGTGTTACAATCTGATTCGTTTTCGGGAAGGCGACAAAATGGAAAAACACCTTTTAAACCCACCGTGAGGGCCCCTTCGAATATCTGGTCATGCCTTTGGCCTTTGCAACGCTGGACTTTTCCAAAAACTTCGTAAACGGTTCTTCCGCGACCCCCTCTATGTTGGTCTGTTTTTTTGGATGCATCCTGTTTTCTCCCCAGACTCGAAGGTTCCCCCCATCAGTCCCCCCTGGTGTCAAACGTCCGAGCCAAGTTGTATGCCAAATTAGAGAAATGCCTATTTGAGGCCTTCGTTGCCTTCGGGGCATAGTCTGAATCAAGGACCCCAGATGGACCGTCAAAAATGTCTGAGTTCTCAGTGGCCTCGACCCGTGGGGGTTTTGGGGTTCAAAGTTTTCTGGCTTTGCAACTATAAGACAGTTCACTCGCACTTTTTCCCGTGTGGCCCCCTGGGGGGCATGACGAAGAAAAAAGCAACCCCAAATCCTTGCCTCCCCAAGCTCAAGAGCCTTTGAGCATCTCAAGTCCGCATTTGCTTGACCCCCGTGCTTCTCGCCGGCCCTGCGTCCGTTTGTTTTGAGGTGGACGCCTTTCTGTAGGTGCCGGAGGTCCCCTTGCAAAAAGTCTGCCTCCGGGGAAAAATGGTATTGCGGTTTTCTCAAGAATCTTACCCAGCCCAAAGAAATTTTTCTTTGGAGTCGTGAATATTGGCCCTTAAATTGGCCCCTTTAAGAATGGCGGCATTTTGGAGGGGGCTCGCCACCCTTTCGAAATCTTCAAGACCCCAAAAAACCCCCTTTCTTAATCTGTTCAACGTCTAAATTCCCCATCAAACCCGGTGGCCTCGTTTCGCCCGCTTTGACTTCTTCCTTCCCTTTTGGCAGTGGAAGAAGTCAGGGGGGGGATGCCCTTTTTCGATTCTGCATGTGGGACAGAAGCACCTTTTCAGCATATAATTCCCCCGAAGGCTCCTCCGGCGCCCCCGGGGGTAAACCCCACCCCTGGGAAAGCTTATGTCCCCCGGCCCTGCGGGCCTCGTATTCTAAAGTGGGGACACTCTTCCGTTTCTGCTGGCCACCTGGAGTGATAAAGTCCTTGCGGTTAAACTCTCGCTTTTACTGGTGGCCCACCCTGGTATGAGTTAGAGATTATGTCCGGCCTGCACTCTGTGCTCGTAAAAGGTCCCGCCCCCCCGACCCGGGGTCTTCTACTCCTTCCCCGTGCTGAAAAGTCCTTGGTCCAATCGCAGGACTTCTTACCGACCTCCCGGTCATCGGGTTAATACGTCTTTGGGTGGTGACCGATAGGTTTCTAAAATGGCCATTTTGTCCTCTGCCCGGGTTCCCTCCCCCCAATTTTTTGGCCCAAAACTTTTTCCAGAGTGTTTTGTTACATGGGCTCCCCTTACATTCGTTTCTGATAGGGGGTCCGTTGTGTTAAAATTTTGGCGGGCTTGTGTATTATACGGGTTCAGCTGGCTTTTGCGGCCTATCACCCTCAAACAAAGGGAGGTGAGGGGTCAACAAGTGGTGGAAAAACCCACCCCACATTTTGTTCCGCCCCCAGGATAACTGGTCGGACCTCCTCCCCCCGGCGGAAATTTTCCAAATCCTTGGACTCTGAATCCACAGGAGCTCTCCTTTTTTTTTGTCCTTGGGCTACATCCCCCGCCCGCCTCTTCCCCTGCCTACTTGTGGGGTTCCGCCCCGGGGTGCCCAAGTACGGCCAAGTTCTCTGGGAGGGCACCGTCAGGCCCTTTAGGGCCTCCTTCGTATCAAAAAACCCAGGCCGACAGGTACCGGAGACGGGCCATATTTAAGCCGGGTGACAGGGGTTTTGGGTATCTGCCAAGTACATTCGCTTCAAAGTGCCCAGCTACAAATGGGTCCTAAATATTTGGGCCCTTTTGTGGTACTTGGCAGTTAAAAACCGGGGTTACAAGTCGCTTGCCTCCCCCTTGCGTATTTCCCCCAAAATCCTTCATGTCTCTCCTCAAGCCTGTGGTGCGAAACGCTTCCCGTAGACTGTTTTGCCTTTCCTGTGGCCCTTCTGATACCTTTGAGGTCAAGGAGGTCCCGGGGAGAAGAGGTGAGGGGGAAAGGGGTTCTTCCTTATCGACTGGAAGGGGGGTTTGGGTGGGAGCGTTCTGGGAACCTGAGGGCCCCCTGTCCCCCGACCTCCTTGTAGGTTTCAAAAAAGAAAAGGGGAGACTAAGGGGGGGGGGGGGGTACTGTCATGGGGGCCGCGGGCACGCTGCTCCCCCCGGTCTCCCTGCGGGCCCCGGGGGCCGGGGGTTACCAGCCACGCTCCCCGGTGTACGTGCCCAGTCTGTTCCGGGCCCCCGCGCGGTGCCCGTGTCCCCGGCGTGCGCGCGGGCGGTGGTCTGGATTTAAAGGGCCCGCGCCCCGTAATTGGTTATTGCTGGGCGTGGTCCTATTTAAGGTACACGCCCCCCAACACATTGCAGTTGTAGGTGTGCCCCCAGTTAGTTTGAGAGTTGTGAGAGTCCGTTCTGACGCCCGTGTACAGTCCGTTTGTTCGTTCCTGACCTTGCTGTTTGCCGCCCGCCCGACCCTCTGCCTGTCTCGACCCCGAAAATCTGCCGCTGCCCTGACCTTCTGCCCGTCCCCCACTCCCTTGGATTACGATTCTGTACCAGCACTACCCCGGCCGCATCGCTAGGCAAGTCCGTCAGGGGGAAAAGACCGGTAGCCTAGCCGCAGCAAGGGGGTCTGGTGAAAACCGGGGGTACTTAGATCCCTTCCCTAACGTGGTTACACCAACGCTAGCGGTGGTCCAGCGAATCCACCATACCCGTTACAGCGGACTGCTCTTCTGCTGTGAACTGATCAATGAACTCTGAACTGTTGTGCTTAAAGGGGTGTTATCGTTTCATTAAATGGTCTTCAGAATAAGGGGACAGTGAAAACAAGCAACTTTTTGCAATTGGATGTCATTAGCAAAGCTGCTTGCTTCTCACAGTGTCCCTTATCTTGTGTTTTTATTTATCACTGATATCCAGTGTGGGTCTAATCCCTCTCCTTGCTTTCACTAGCTGAGAGCTCATTTAATTCTGTTACAGCCCGGGGTCGATTCAAGGGCTGTACCCAGAATGACTCAGAGTTAGGGGCGTAGCATTTTTCTGTCGCTCCACACTAGCAGAAACTGACTTCGCAGATTGTGCTTTTTTTTTTTTTACAATGAGACAAACAGGACAGTTTTGACCTGTGACTAACTCTCTGCTACACGCAGATCTGTGCCCTTCTTAGAAAGCTGTAATACATCTCCAGCTGTGACAGGAGATCAGTGCTCAGATTAGATTGAATGCAGCCAGTGCGGGGCCGGACGTGGGGCGCAGCCCTGGAGGTAGGCCCCACATGACCCGGCGCGCCGGCTCCAGCAGAACAGAAGTAAGAGAAAGGTGGCGCGGGCGCGTGACGCGCGGCGCAACAGCGCGTGGGGTGCGCGGCGTGCTTCTGCATGCGAGTGCGGTCGTGACGTGTAAGTCGGGTGTTTAAGACGACGGCGTGGGGGGGAGAGGAAGAGGAGTATAATAACTGCTCCACACGCCCCGGCGTCACGCGTGGGAACAGAAACCGGCGCAGAGAGATCTATCTGAGTGAGATTGTCTTTGCTGTGCGCAGGATATTGGGGTCGAGAGGATGTTCTTTTGGAGCAGCTTAGGAGGGCATGCTGGCGACAGTGACAGGAGTGGTTGGAACAGCAGGTGAGGTAGCGTTGGGGGGTGGTGGGTCAGTTGCTACCTTTACCCGTTTCTGCATCAGCCGGTCGGATGTTTCTGGGGCTACTGGTCTCCCCCAGGCGCCACACTTAGACCACCGACGGTCTGGAGTCCAGGACGTTACCCAGGGCGATGCGGGTTTTGCGAGCCGGTTCATGTAGTCCACCGCTTCTCTCGCTCGTTACGGGGACCCTACTCGGAGCGCAGTAGGGAAGGGCTGATTGGCGCCGGTTGTGGTTCTCGTGCGCACGCGCCTATTTGCCGCTCTCTGGTCTTGGAGGAATCAGAAAAGGCTGGGCGGGCCAGAGTGAGCACGGCAAGCGGCCAACACGGAACTGTGGGGGCAGTTGCGGGCTCTGTTCGAACGTTGGAGACGCAGTGACGGCAAGTGGTTCAGGCGAGGCAGTTCCGGTCGGGTCCGGCTCGCCAGAAATCACATATGGAGGTGGTTGAGTCAGCGCGTCGTGCTGGAGGGGGACGTATCGGATAGCGGTGCGGATGTCGGTCGGTGCCGGGATCAAAGAAGGAGGGTATTGGGCGGCTCTGAGGATCCAGGGGCAGAAGAGAGGCACATCGGGGGATCATGTCGTGCACGGATGCGGTAAGGTAAGCTGTAGTGCGGGGCAGGCGCAAGCGGGAGACGGTGGAAAGCTGGAGGGAGAGGAAGCAGCACGGATCGGAGGAACGGCTGGACTTTCGCTTCAGGAACTCGGGTTGGCTACGGCTGGCGGGATTCACAGATCCGTGCGAGCTGGTGGTCATGTTCTATGTTTGTTTTGTATCACCGGGGGATGGGGTAAGGGTTAGGTCTAGGCCAGGACCCATTCAGTAGTCCCCCGGTTCAGGAATGGAGGAGTTGGCGGGGAGTATTAGGGAGTTTATGGCGCGGTTCCCAGGGAATAAGGGGCACGTGTGGGATCAGGTGCTCGCCGGGTGTCGGCCTGGGAAGTTTGTGATGTCGGTGGGGGATTCGCCCGCTCCCGTTATGGGAAAGGGGGTTGCTGCAGGTGTGGTGAGTTCGGGAGTGCGAGAGGTACTGTCTCAGACGGACTGAGACGAAGGAGTTGGAGTAGTGTGCGACATGGATGATAGGGCGAGGGGTGAGTGTTTATGTATGTTTGAGGCCCGTGGGAGCACACTTTGAAGAAGGAGGTGAGTGAAAGAAGATTGGCTGGGACGAGTACGGTCGAGAGTCTTTTCTCTTCTACCTGCTGGAGAAAATTTAATTAGAAAAGGGAAGGAGGTGAAGAAGGAGGATAGAGGATAAAAAAAGAGATGGCGAGGTTATATTCAGAAACGTTTCAGATTGGTGTTGCACAGGCTTTTGCAATTCTGGCAGTGTTTATTGGGGAAAAAAGCTCTCAGAATGGTCAGGTTGTTCTGCTACATGGAAGCAATTGGAGATAGCCTTAGATAGGCGTATGGGGGGCCAGGCTTGGTCGATACGATGAGCAGTTCCGTGCAGCGGAATGCGGTTCGCCTTCATACGCTGGACATAAATTATTATAGGACTTAGGATCAGGGTTTGCAGCCGACGAGGTATTTGGGGCATTCCTTCAGGGTGAGGGCCGGAGGTTCCAGGCAGTATGAGGGAGCCGTTCAAGTGGTGTATCTGAACCAACAGGGAATTAAGACCGGGGTCTGTGGCAGATTCAACGACAGACAGTGTAGATTCGGGGGCAGTTGGTCGGCTTCAAGCTATCTGTTTCGGCCTGCGTGCGATCTTCCCATGGAGCATCAAGTGCTGTCGGGAGGTAAAAGGAAAAGGAGCAGTTACTGCGCAGGGGGGGTCTCCGGTGAGGGTGGCCGCGAGGTACCTTATCTAAATAGGCTATCCGATCTGGTGGCTGCATTGTTGGTTTTTTTATTGAGTGGGGTTTCATGTTTGGTTTAAGATATCGCCACCGGCGCAGGATGGTGCCAGATACACGTTGAAGAATTGTCAGGTCTGCCGTGCGTAGACTCACTATCTCGGTGGTAGTTTCGGAAAAGCTGGCCAAGGAAGTTCAGTTGGGGGCATGGGTTGGCGTGGGTCATCTTTTGCGAGGTGCCTTGTTCGGATGTTTATGTCTCCCTTGGAGTGGTTCATAAGAGGAACCTAACAAGTTTCGTTTTAATTCACACTAGTCTTTACGTAAGGGTGTAGATGGTATCAGTTAATCGATGGCAATTGACCCGGCATTTGTGCTCGGTCTTTGACATTGTTACGCTTTTGATGCGGCGGTTTCACTGGGTTCGGCGATGATGGGGAGGGGGGCCAAACATGATGGACTAAGATGAGAGCTATAGAGTTGCTTTTCGGTCGTTGCCGGTTCATGCGGACTGTGTGAGGTTGTTGGGATGGTTAGGGTGTTATATGGGAGGGAGAATTTTTTTGCTGAAAGGTTTTTTACCGATGGGATGTGATCTCTTGTTCTTTATTTTGAGACATTCAGCTCATTTCTAGAATGTGGTGGTGAGGGACGTGGTCTGGGGTTTCATTCCATCCATCCACTATTTGATGATTTTTTGTGTGTTGGCCCGGTGTGGACTCTGGGGTTTGGGGTCGGCTGTGGCTAATATGCAATGGGTGGCGGGTATTTTGGGTCCCGTTGGCTCCGGACAAGATGAAGGGGCCTTCCAACCCGCTGAATTTTTTGGGGATCCAGATAGATTCAGTGGGGACAATTGAATGCCGGTTACCGGAGGAGAGTTGGAGTGTTGAAAGGGGAAGTCAAAAGGGGCTTTGGCCTTGAAGAGATCAAATTGAGGGAGTTGCCAATCGTTGATTAGAATTGAATTTTGCTTGTCGCATTATCCGAGGGACAACGGCTCAGAGGATTTGGTGGTTTGTCGCAGGTTGGCAGCGTGCCACATCCGGGTAGGAAGGTCGCATCATTTTTATCTGGATTATCGGTCAACGTTGAAGGAGGTACGATGTAGAGTATGGGCCAGTCCTTTTTGGGGCATCTACAATTGGTCGGTCCCGATGATTTTGGATGGTCGGCGGTGAGTAACACGGACATCTGAGTCTTTACGGATGCGGCAGGCGGGGTAGGTTTTATGGGGCTTTGTTCTGCCAAAGGTGAATGGCGGTACTAGTGCCTGCGTTGGTTTTGTGTGTGAATGGTATGAAGTGTGGCAGCTATGACTGGGTGGATTCGGGTTTGGGAGGACTCTTGGGCGCTGCTGGAGCTCTTTTCGATTTGTACTTGCGGTGAAGTTTGGGGGGAAAGAATTGCGGAATTAGCGGAAGTGTAGGTTCATTGCAATTAATTTGGGGGGGGGTGGTACAGGCATTAAACGCTGATCGGCGCTTCCTCTCACCGTGGTCGTGTCGTTCGGCGGCTGGTTTTACGCTGCTATCGGGTGTGAACCTGTGGGTAGTGGCGGTTCACGTGCCGGGTGGTTTAGAAAGATTTGGCTGAGACACTCCTAGATCTCGTTCGAGACAGTGCACGAGGGTTTCGGGTCCCTGGCTACTAGAGGCAGGGCGTATCGGGTGGGGAGAGCCCAAGAATGTTGGAGTGAACAGTGGTTACATCTAGTTAACGCGGATCAGAATTGTCAGGTCGCATCGTGTAGACGGTGGGGGACGTGGGATTTGTATTTGCTGCGTGGTCTTTGATGGAGCATTGGGTTGGAGGGTCTTCGGGAGCGATAGGGGTCAGAGGATATGACGAGGGCGATTGCCCTCTTTTGCGTTTATTGGCCTTTATAGTTAAACGAAGGGGTGGTGGTATCTAGGTTGCGGTGGTTTCGGGGCTGGCGTTTGGCTTTAAGGCACGGGGATTGAGGGATGTGACGGACGTCTTTTTGTGTACACACAGGCTTTATGGGTTTAAGGGGGTGCGCGGCTCAGTGGATGGTAGGCGGTCCGGTTGTTGTTTCATGTTGCTGGAGCGTTTGGGCTGCCTGGTTTATGGGTTTGTGTGTGTTCATCGGTTTGGAAGAAGGGCTAGGTTTCGGCTAGCCTTCTCTTTGGCGTTCTTTGGTGCATTGTGTATTGGGGAATTAGTTTTCTCCTAGTTCATGGGTAGCCAGGGGGTCTACGCAACAAGGATGTGCAGCTTCAGGAAGACGGGATGAAACTGTGGATTATAAGTATCTAAGACGATCACAAGGGCAGGGGAAAGAAGAGTTTGCAACATGGGTGCGTGTTGGCAGGGGGCGGGTATAGTGCCCGTGCTCGGTGTTTGGCAATACCGGAGCAGGTGCGTGGACAGCCCGGCCATTATTAGTGCATGAGGATGGGTTCTTTTCTATCTCGGTTTCAATTTCAGTCGTGTTTTTTCCATCTGTTGTTAGTGTCGCAGTTGATTTGGACCCGTCGCAATTCGCCCCCCACTCATTTAGGATCGGAGCGCTATGGCCACGGAGGCGGTAGTCTTGGGTTGGAATGATTCTACAACTGTAGAAGGAGAATAGGCAGGTGGGATGGTCGGGATCGTTTCGGATTACTTCCGGCGCACCTAGCTCGCAAAGGCCTACTGGTTTTGAAGGAGGGAGGTTAGAGAGCGAATTACGCAGTTCGGGTTTAATGGTAGGGTCACTAATTGTGGTCTTGTTTTTGTTTTGAGATGTGTGTCTTATAGATTACTGTTGTGTTTGTGTTTCAGGTGAGTCCATCGTTGGTTTGGATCTTTGGCCACTTCTGTTTGTGTTATTGGGGTGGGCAGCGAGCGCTTTGCGAGCTCAAGTGGTCTTCTCCTAGTTGGGCTCATATCCCTTGAGGGGTCTCGGCGCCAGTCCCGCGGGATGGTAGGCGTGACCTGGTATGGAAGTTCTCAGGTATTTACCGGCGTTACAAGGAGTACTGCCAGTGAGGATCGACGCCGGATATCGTGGTATTTGCTGTTGGGGGGGAATGACTTTGGGACTCTGCCCGATCAGGGAATTGTTAGGGGACATTAGGGAAGATTTTGGTTCGGTTATGGGAACGGCAGTACAAGGGTTTAGTAACAGGTTTGGTCCCGACATGTAATGTCGGTGGTCGTGGCGCCATGCGGGTTCGGTCGGCGGCATTAACCGGGCCGCGGCGTAAAGGATGAAAGGCTGGCGCGTTTTGGGTAGACACGAATCGGTGTGGGATGTTGTGCGGTACAGGGAATGGAGACGGGAGGCGTGTGAATTCTGGTAGGGGACGATGGGGTTTCACCTGAATTGCAGTAGGGCTTGATTTTGTTGTCATTAAGTTGTTTGGATGTAATGGTGTAGAGAGTGTGTTGGAGGGTGGTCTGGGGGGGGCGGCCAGCGATCATAAGGGTCTGTCATGCAGCTCGCTTGCTATGCGGGAGATGGGGGTCCTTGGAGTCAGTGAAGTATTGGTGGGGGATTCAGGTTTCAGGCTTGGCTCTTAATTGGAATTAGACCCGGTCTGGCGGTTGTGGGGCTCCGCAGGGGCTATGGTCCTTGGGAGTAGGTGAACTAGTGGTGAGCGCACCATGAGGTGGTTTTGGTGCCTTGGGCTTGGGTGTGATGGTGCAGGGAGAAGCTACTGTTTGGAGTAATGGTCGCAGGCTTGGTGAGTTGTTCATGGTAACGTCCAAGGACCTCAGCCAAGTGTTAACTAGAAGGTACTGTTAGGAAAGAAAGGTGGTTATTGAGTGGTTCGAATGGGGTATAGAGGGGCTATACTCATTCGTTTTCTATGTTTGGTGTATTTAATGTTATGTTAATAAAATGGCTGCTGTTGGGCCCAATACTTCAAATCATGTCTCAGAGGTCCATTATTGGGGAGACATGGTGGGTGTGATGGTCGTCAGGGATAGGCGCTGCACAGGGTCAAGAGTGGGGCGGACGTGGGGCGCAGCCCATGGAGGTATAGCACACATGCCCGGCGCGGGGCTTGGCAGAAGTAAGGAAAGATGGTGCGGGGGCGCGTGGACGCGCGGCGCATGGGTGCGCGGCGCGGCAGCATGCAGTGCGTGAGTGCGTCCGTGGTGTCGCGCGGTGGGGGAGGGGGGATATATGAATCAACGCCACCGGACGCGCGGAGAATACAATCCTGACGCATGAGATGAGACTTCTAATATGAGTGAGTCCAGCCTCCTCCCCTCCACTCTTTTGTTTGTCGTGAGCAAGAGGTGCGGGTGTTTGGGTAAGGGTTTTGAGTGACTTGGCTAGTGTGTAGTGTATGTTAGGTTTTGTACTGGTTGTCGCAGTGGCTCGGCGTGATGGGGGTCATTGGAGTACCAGTTGAATAAATTGGTGGGGGAGTAAGGTTTCGGCTTGGTTCCTAATTGGAAACTTGTGAACTGGTATTCGGCTCGAAGGTTTCGGGGCCTCCGCGGGGCATGGTATCCTTGGGAGCGGGGGACCGTGTGTGAGCCACTGAGGTGGTTTTGGTTGCTCCTTGGGCTTGGGGTGATGCTGAGGTATAGCTACTGTTTGGGAGTAATGGTCGCCAGGATGGTCGGGGGTTAATGGTAACTCCAGAAGGGACCTCAGCCCAAGTGTTAACTAGAAGGTCTGTTTAGAAAAGGTGGTTATGATGTTGTGCGAATGGGTATTTGATAAGGGGGCTATACTCATTCGTTTTCTAATGTTTGAGCTGTATTAATGTTATTTTAATAAAATGGTTGCTGTGGCCAATACATCCAATCTATGTCTCAGTGTCATTAATGGGTACGAGACTTGGTTGGGTCGAGATGTGTCGGCAGGGTTAGGCGCTGCCAGGGTCATGTGGGATGTATAAAAGCTCTTATAAAATAGACTAATGGGAGAGACACAGTGATTTTTGGATAGGGGGGGGGGGGAGGGGGGGGGGGGTTTTGGGCCAGCAGTAAAGGGGGGGGATGATGTCATCCAGCGGGGGGGAGGGGGAAGAAACGCCCTGCATTCACAGAGTTGAGAACTCAGAGCAGTGTGAATGAGCCGAAGTAAGGAACCCGATCCCTTCCCCTTTAATGGGTTTTGGTTCAAAGGGGCCCAAAAATTCCCCTCTGGGATGTTTGGTGTGTCTTCCATAAGTATTCTTGACAGCTTGAAATACACAAAGGGGGAAATTAAAATTTAAATTAAAATGAATACGGGCCATTTTTATAAAAAAATTTGAGAAAATTATAAGTGACTTAAAAGGGGAACTCTGTGGGGGTTTTCAAAACCTCTTCTACAAATTCCTTTTCCCCCGGGGGGGGGGGGGGTGGTATCCTGACTACAGGAATTGTAGACTACAATCTAAAAAAGGGTTTTAATGAAAAAATACGGGAATACATAAAATTTTCCATTTGTACTACATTACATAGGCCGGGCCGTGTACAGGCATAAATTAGTGCCGGGCCAGAAAAATGCCACCCTTTAATAGAGAAGCCAGTTACAAAACCTGCTAGGGGGGTTCCAGGCAGAGATTGCCATCATTCATAGGCCAGCCAGTTTTACGGGTTTCTTTGTCCCAAGGCAAAAGTTTGCCATCTTCCCTAAACCCACCCAGTGTACAGGCAAGCATAGGGGCCAGGCAGATGCTGCCATGTTTCATGAGCCGCCAGTGTACAGGCTTTGCATAGTCTGGGCTTGACTGCCATTTTTCATAGAGCCAGCCATTTGTACGGGCATCCATAGCTCTGGGAAAGGGACTGCCATCATTCTTTGAGCCAGCCAGTGTACAGGTTTCATAGTCCCCAGCAGAGATTGCCATCATTTTTTGGGGCCATTCAGTGTACAGGCATGCTTTCTCTGGGCGGGGGACTGCCATCTTTTTTCCAATAACCCAGCCAGTTTTCGGGCATGCATAGCTCTGGGCGGGAAACTGCCATATTCATGAGCCACCAGGTTTCAGGGTTGCCCCCAGTGGGGCCCGGGGAAAGACTGCCAGCTTTCATAGCGGGCCCGCTAGTTGTGTTTTTTCCTCCTTTAAGTATTGTTTTTCAGTTCTTTATTTCCCTATTTTGCTGAGCTGCCATCTGCTTTAGAAATTTTTCTTGTGCTCCCTCTCTTTTGTTCATTTAAAATTTTTTTCCCAAAGGGGAGGGCTTTTGAGCCCCCGTGCTAGGGGCACTTTCCCGTTTGCTGCCAAATTTTTTGTTTCTTTCTGTGACTGGGTCACATGTGTTGGGGTAGCAGAAGCATCAAAATTTTTGACCAGCAAACCCGCGCACAGCAGAACCAGCAGCTTCACCAATGATTTCTACCAGGAGAGCAACTACAGAGAACCACAGTACTGTATCAGTGATTATTGCTGTATCCAAGGTGAATAAACCAAGTTCTGTTTTCACATCACCGTGTTATTGCATCTAAATCTACGGAAGCTGCGTTTGCTCTGGTCCTGTCTGCTCCACATTCTGGATACGAAAGTAGGAAAGTCTCCAGTCACTACCCACCAGCCAGTTACACCTTTATTCGCCTCATGTGGGACAGAACACTAGTGTACTTGCATGCATAGTGCCAGACAGAGACTGCCCTAGTTAATGTAGCAAGACAGTGTACAGGCATGCATAGTGGCAGGCAGAGGCAGCCATTACTAATATTGCCATATAGTGTTCCTGGCATTCATTGTGCCAGATAGAGACTGCCACCATTAATAGAGCCAGTGAAAAAGTCTTCCCATGAAAGTGCCCCTTGACAAGGAGAGCAAAATTCTGCTTGTAATGTGCAACTGCTGTATTTCTTATCACTATTTTTATAAATCTTTTAGAGCGACAATTTTTTAACTACATACCAATTAAAGACAAAACATGCCAACTCTCCGTTTTTGGCGGGGGGGGTCCCCCCCATTTGAGGTCCCCTCCCGCCCTCCGGGGGAGTTGGCATTCTCCCGCGCCAGCAGGCGGGGGGCTCTTTTAAAAGGCCGCGACGCCCGGGGTAGCGCTATTGCGCTACTCTGGCGCCGCCGGGCCGCTCCTACTGGCGGGTGAAGCGGCCGCTGCGCCCGCTTCACCCGCCCGGAGTCTCGCTGTGGCAGGGAGGAGGCAGGAGGGATCGCTCCCTCCCCCCTCCTCTCCTGTATGTCTGGCGCCGGTGGTGTGTGCGGCGCACATACAGGTCAGCGGCGCAGGGAAGTGACGCGCGGCTGCAAGGGGAGTGATGCGCGGCTGCTCTCACTTCCCCCTGGGCCGCTGAGGAGATCGGTCGGGGGCTGGCAGCGCTGCAGGAGCCTGGTTTAGGTAGTGGATTTTATTATTTTATTTTTTAGCTAAGGGGGGGGGGCTCTGCCTGGCAACAAAGGGGGCACTAACCTGGCAACAATGGGGGCTCTTCCTGGCAACGAGGGGGGCACTACCTGGTAACAGAGGGGACATCTACCTGGCAACAGAGGGGACATCTATCTGGCAACAATGGGGGCATCTACCTGGCAACAGAGGGGGCATCTACCTGGCAACAATGAGGGGGCATCTACCTGGCAAACAATGGGGCACTACCTGGCAAACAATGGGGGGTCTACCTGGCAACAATGGGGGACTAGCTGGCAAACAATGGGGGCACTAGCTGGCAACAATGGGGGCACTAGCTGGCAACAATGGGACATCTACCTGGCAACAGAGGGGGCATTTTCCTGGCAACAGAGGGGGCACTAGTGGCAACAGGGGGGGGCATTTGCTGGAAATTAAAATGGGGGACCTTTCCTGGAAAAAAAAAAGGCAGGCACCTACCGGGCTACAGGGGGCTTTACTTGGTACAAGGGGGCATCAACCTGCCTGTAAGGGGCCCCAACCTGGTTATGGGGGGTTTCTACCTGGCTAAAAGGGCATTACCTGGCTTTTTTTCCAAAAGCCGTTTTGCAGTTAGGTGGGTGGGTGTGGTTTTTAAAGGGGGCCTGGCATACCAAAAGGATGGGCGTGTAAAATGAAAAATTTTTTTTAAAACGCGCGCCCCCATTAGAATCTCCTGTTTTTCATTTTTCAAAATTTGGGGCAACTATGATTAAAGAGGTTTATTTTTGGGGGTTTTTAAAAATTTTTTTGTAATGTTCAGTACTTTTAAAAAGAAAATATAACTGAAATGTGCTCATTTAAAACTTTACACCTACTGGGTTCTGGGGGAAAACTGAAACATAAAAATGGTTTGACAAAGGGAGGTGGAGGATTTTTACACACAAAAAGAATTATAAAAGGGGAAACAATTTCCCCCTGACATTATTTTTATAAGTAGGCTCTGACCATCATTTTCTTCTGATACCAGGAGGGGGGGGCAAAATGTAAAGGGAAAAATGATCCCATTATCTTCAGGATTTCTTATAAATTATCCTTGTTTCTAAAACCAGGGGAAAAGTTTCATTTATAGTTAAGAAAAACACATCCCCGCCTATGGTGCTCCTGCACTGCCATCTGTTTTTACTGTTTCCCCTTAAGTTTTGTATCCACCTGAGGGTGCTCCTGAAATGCCACTGTGTACTGCCCTCCCCTTAGTGTTTTTATCCGCCTCATGAGCCCCTCCCATTTCCCCACTGTATACACCCCTTTCCCTCTTAGGGGTTGTATCCGCCCCATGATGCTCCTAAAACCTCCATCTGTGTCAGCCCCCCCCCTTTATTAGTGTTGGGGTTCCGCCTGATGATGCCCCTGCACCTCCATCTGTGTAAACCCCTTTCCCCTTTTAAATTTCTCCGCCTGATAAATGCCCCTGCATGACATTTTTGTACACCCCTCCACACACGAGGTAATTTCGGCGCGCATTTCGGGCATTTTTGCGCTCTAAAAAAAAGCAAGATCCCGTCCCGGGAAATTTTGGGAAAATTTCACAGTTTCAGGGTTTAAACGCCCCCTCTCCCAAACTTTTTAAAATTACGATCGTTTTTTTGGGCCCCAGGGGGATATGTGATTTTTTAAATTTAAACTTGGGGGGCACCCGCGGGGAAATGCGCGTTCCAGCGCAACGCCCAAAACCCGGCTTTAATTTGGGGTTTTCCTGTACGCCCGGAAATTTACGCTGCGTGAAAATACCCTTTGTGATGTCTCTGCCTCCAGGGGTTGCTCCTTCACCCCCTTCTGTATTACCCACCCCTCCTTGTGTTGTTTTCTCTGATGGTCCCTCTCCCACCTCCAGGGTGTGTAAAGCCCCCCCTTTAAATGTTGTATCCACCTGATGATGCCTGAACCTCCATCTGTATTTAGCCCTCCCCTTTAATGTTGTATCCCCCTGATGGTCCTGAAAACCTCCATCTGTGTAGGGTTTTCCCCCCTAAATTTGTGCTCCTGCACCTTTTTTCTGGTTTAAAACCCTCCCCCTTAGTTTTGGTCTGCGCCTGATGGTTTTTTTTCCCCCCACTCCCCCTTCCCTTTTATACACCCCTTTCCCCCTTAGTGTTGTATCCACCTGTGGTTTTCCCTGCCTCCTTCTGCGTTCACCCCTTTCCCCTTAGTACTGTCTCCCCCAGATGGTGCTTCCTGCACTGCCATTCCTAAAAGGGCCTTTCCCCCCTTTTGTTTTGTCCCCCCGATGGGGGTTCCTGCCCCCGCCATCTGGTCACCCCCCCCCCCCTTTAGTTTTGTCTTCGCCTGTTGATGCTGTTTTTTTAATTATTTTTTTTTGTTGTGTTTATTTTCTTTTCATATTTTTTATTTTACTTATTGTGTCCTTTATAAGGCCCAAAAAAGAACTTTGGGGAATACGCCAGCGGGGAGAAAAAGTGACTTCTCAATTACTAGCGGCGGGTAGGCGCCGCTAGAAAAGAAATGTTAGGGGCCGGCGGGTGCCAAAGCCCCCCCCTTCCCCCTGCTCCCGAGCACCCGGCGAAATTGCGGGGCCCGTAATTACGTCCCGAAATTTAAACCCGTGTAACCTAGCACTTAGTGTTGTACCCGCCTCAAAGATGCCCCTTTCCCCAACCTCCATCTGTATAGTCCCCTCTCCCTTAGGTTGTATCCCCCTGATGGTGCTCCTCCCAACCAAACCATCTGAAATAAAAGCCTCCCCCTTGTGTTGTGTCCCCCCCTGATGATGCTCTTCCCCTTTCCATTGTGTACAGCCCTCCCCCTTAGTGTTGTGTCCCCCTTTGATGATGCTCCTGTTTTATCTGTTTACGGGCCCTTTCCCCCTTTAAAGTTTTTTTTCTTGGGCCTTTATGGGTTCCTGCGCCGCCATCTGTGTAAGCTCTCCCCTTAGTGTTGTGTCCGCCTGAGGGGGCCCTGCCATGCTATCTGAAAAAAGCTTCCCCCTTAATTTTGTTTCCCCTAAATGGTGCTTCTGTGCCGCCATCTGTATAAAGCCCTCCCCTTAGTTTTTTTTTTTAGCCTGATGGTGTCTGTTTCCAACCATCTGTTACACCCCTCCCCCTTAGTTTTGTTTCGCCGGGTTTGGGCATTTTTATTAATTATTTTTTTTTTGTTGTGTTTATTTTTTTTTATATTTTTTATTTTAAATATTTTTCCCGGGTAAAAGGTCAGAAAAGAACTTCTGGGGGCCCATTTCTAACTAACTGTTTTTGTTTGTTGCAAATTGTTGTGATTGCTTCTTTTAAGTAGGCCCTTTATTTTTCCCCAAGCTAAAAGGGAAAATTTCACCCCCTTTCCTTTTGGGGCCCAGGAGCCCTTTGTGTTGTTCATAAATTTCCCTTTAAAAGGGTTAAATACCTCTGTTCCCATAGTCCCCCTTTTTCTTGTACAAATAAACAACTTCTTTGTGCTTTTTTCCTAAAAAAATGAGACTTTGCTTTCTGTAAGGGGACTCTAAAAAACCTTTGGCGAAGAGAAGCAGAAAGCAAAAGGGAGGTTTAAAAACTCCGGGTTTTTAAAGGGGAACCAAAATGAGGATACTGTCGGTTTTAAACCTTAATGTTAGAGTGGTTATCAAAAAAAGAGGTAATGTGAAATGGAAAAAAAAATTTTGTTTTGTTTTAATCTTTTATTTGGGGGTAATGATATCACTAAAATTTTGTTTTTTCTGAGTTTTTTTGTAAAGGCAAAGAAAGACTTTCAAAATTGGGGTTACCCCCCATAAACCAAGTTTTTGTTTTACCAGTTTGGGGTTTTTAATCCCTTTATCATGAAAATGAAAAAGGTAATTTTCTTTTTTTTCTTTTTTCTATGGTGTGTAGGACCTTTATTATTTTTTTTTCCCCCTTGCCAAATGCTTATCTTTAACAAGGTGTATCCCCCCTTATTTTTAATTTTTGGGTAAAAAAACCAAGTTTTTTTTCCTTCCAAATTTAAAATTAAAAATGATTTTTGTTTTTAAAACAAAAATGTCAAAGCCCAGTTAACATGAAAAAAATTAGAACATTTTAAATTTAATGAAAAAGGTTTGGGTAAAACTTGTGTTTTTATTGTTTAAAAAAAGGTTTTTTCACCTCTAGTTTTCCCCCAAAAAAAATGTGAGATTTTTACCGGAATGCCCCTTTTCTGCCAAAATTTATTACCCCCAGTTACCCTTTTTAAAATTAGGTTTTTAATCGCTTGATTTCCACACTCTTCAAATTCTTTCTATGGCAAAACCCTGGCCATACTTTATACTACACACTTCTCGAGGAGACAGTCATGCGGTCAGCTTTTAAGTCAAGTGTTGCGGAGAGGCTACTCACCCATGTACAGTAATTTTTTTTTTAAAAACCTTTTGAAAACTTTTTTTTTGGTACTGTGTTTACATTGTGCTTTTTTAAAAATCAACAAAAAAAGTGAAACCCAACAATGGTGCTAATTTTTTGTATTTTTTTTTCCCGATTTCTTAAAAACCGGGTAAAACTTTTTCATTTTGTTGCCCCCTCAATTCCGGGTTTGGAAAAAAAGTAAAACCTTTTTCGTTTTGGGGTTTCTCCCATGTATTTATGATCTGGCAGACCTACGGGCCTATAGTGAGGGCCCCAAACCCAAATTTTCCGGGGACATGGAAGTGGTTTTTGCTCCCGGTTTTTGATTTTCCTTTGAAATTTTTCTCAACTGCATTTTTTGCCAGGGGACAGGAAGCCCCCAATGTGTTCAGCAGCCCAAAAAATTTTGACAATTATATATTAAACTTTGAAAAGTATTTTTGGTGGTTTTTGATGGCAGTGGCTGATTTTCGCTTTTTTTTAATTTCAAATAAAGTTTATTGCGAATCATATCAGAATTGACAACATTTTATTTTAAAAAGAGTAGTGAATAGGTCTAGATGATCGGGTCAACCCAAAATAAAATTTTGCAAAAAAGAAAGGGTTGAAAACTTGACAAATTTTTTGGGATGTAAAAATGATGTAAAAAATCGCTTTGGGATAAAGGAAAGTTAACAACAGAAAATTTAAACACAGAAGAAAAAGAAAATGCAAAAAACAGTCAGAAGCGGTGATGCACGAAAAAAAAATTTGTTTTTGGGAAGTTGCGGTTATGGAAGCTTTGGGGGGCCCATGGGTGTTTTTGGGAACATTTTGTATTTGGGGCCATTGGGTTTGTGCAAAAAAAGGTGATCTGCCTTCTCCTAAAAACCTCCCCTGAAAATCATTTCATTTTTCCCCCTTTTTGTGATGGCCCACAGATGAGACTTTGGATGTGCTCGGGAAAGTTTTTAAACAAAAAAAGACTTCAAAAAGGGCAAGAAAATTCTTTAAGTGCATTTTTCCGGGAAATAGTAAAAGAAACCCCGTGAATGGAAATCAATGTAATACTGCTTTTCCAAAGGGGGGGGGAAAAACCTACACGAGCCCTGGGGATGCCCGGCGCGACATTTTTTCATCCCCTACAGGGAGATCGGTTTTTATACGGGAGTATGGCAAGAGTTTATTTAAAATGGGGCCTTTTTGTAAAAAACAGTTTTTTGCCCCCTTTATATACAAGATTGAATGGATTTTCTTATAGAGAAGCTGCAGGGGGATTTCTTTAAAATGTAAAAAAAAAAATCGTTTGGTTTTGCAAAATAAAAAAAATTTTTTTTAAAAAAAAAAGCAAAAAAAGGGCCCACGGGTTTGTGGCAACAATAAAAAAGGGTCTTTAAAAATTCAAAAAACTGTGGCACATCTTGGACAAAAGAAACTATAAAAAAGGGACATGGGAAATTTTTGGGAAAAAAAAAAAAGCATTACTGCAAAAACTAGGATATAGGGGGAAAAAAAATGGGTTCTTTTTTCCCCCTTTCCGGGCCCAAGAACTGCTTAAGCCCACTTCCCGGAAACTTCCCCGGGGCCCTTCGGGCCCAAAGGGGTCCTACGCTAACTTTCCTCTTTTGGGGTCCTTTTCAGACCAGAACACTTCAGGGAGCGAAGTGACCTGCTTAAAAAGCCCCACTGAACTGTTTAAAACCTGAGAAAGGGGTGGGAGTAAAAAAAACCCAAAAATGGAGTCAGCCACCACTCCCTTACAAAATTGTAAAAAAAACGTTTGGTTTTGCCATGAAAAACTTTGTTTTAAAAAAAGCACAAATGAAACCACTGGTTTTGGAAAAATTTTAAAAAATTATAGTCATTCAAATTAAAAAACAGTGGCACATCTTTGGATTAAAAAAAAACTATAAAAAAAAGGAATGGGAAAATTTTGGGAAAAAAGATTACTGAAAACTGGGGATAAAGGGAAAAAAAATTGAGGGGTTCTTTGTTAAAACTTCTGGCCCAAAGAATGCTTAAACCCCAATTCCCGAAAACTTCACCGGGACCTAAGGAAAGGGGTTTCCAACCCCTAACGTTACCTCAATTGGGTCCTATTAAAGACCAGCAAAACTTCAGGGAGCAAAGAAAATTTGCTTAAAAGCACATGCACTGTTTTAAAAACCCTTTGAAAAAAGGGGGTGGAGTAAAAAAACCCAAAATGGAGTCAGCCCCAAAATCCTTACAAAATGTCAAAAAAAAAAGTTTGGTTTTGCAATGAAAAAAATTTTGGGTTTAAAAAAAAAGCACAAATCCCAAAATGGTGTGGCAACAATACTTATAGTCATTAAAATTTCAAAAAATAGTGGAAACATAAAAGGGACTAAAAAAACCCTATAAAAAGGGGACATGGGAAACCCTTTGGGAAAAAAAAAGCTTTACTGCAAAATTGGATATATGGAAAAAAAATGAGGTTCTTTTTTCCCACACTTCTTTTCCAAATTTCCCTTTATGCCCTTTTTGTTAGTTTCTTTGGGTCCATGATGTCCCCTTTTTTTTTTGAATTTAAAAGGGACTTATGTATTGTTGCCCCCCAGTGGGGCCATTTGGCTTTTTTTAAACAATTTTTTTCATGTCCCAAAAAAAAAACCCGTTTTTTTTGGGGACATTATGTAAGGGAGGGGTTTGGCTGACTCCATTTTGGTTTTTTTTAACCACCCCCTTTTCTTTTTTTAAAATTTAAATTTGCAGTGTGTTTTTGAAGGGGTTTCTCTTCGCTCCCTGAAGGTGTTTGGTTAAATTGGGGCCCCAAATTTAGAGGTAAGTTAGCGTGGGACCCATTTGGCCTGAGGCCCCGGGTGAATTTTGGAAAGTGGGTTAAGCATTTTAGGGCCCGGGAAGTTTTGAACAAAAAAACCCTTTTTTTTTTTAAAATATATATGTTAAAAGTAATGTTTTTTCCAAAATTCCCCTATGCCCTTTTTTTGAAAATTTTTCCTTTTAGCCCAATGTTGTCCCACGGTTTTTTTTTTAAATTTTTGGAATTGGGAACTATATTATTGTTTGCCCCACCAGTGTGCATTTGTGTTTTTTTTAAAAACAAATTTTTTTTCATTGTAAAAAAACCAAAATGTTGTTTTTAAACATTATGTAAGGGAGGGGTTTGGCTGACCCCAATTTTGGTTTTTGTACCCCAAACCCATTTTTCTCGGGTTTTTAAAATCAGTGCAGTTGTTTTAAAGCAGGTTCTTTGCCCCCCTGAAGTGTGCTTTTTCTGAGGGGGGCCCCAATAGAGGTAACGTTAGCTTTGGGGCCCCCAACTTCCCTGGGGCCCCGGGTTTTGAATTTGGGAAGTGGGTTTAAAGGGAAGTTCTGGCCAGAATTTTGGGGTGAAAAAAAACCTCATTTTTTTCCATAACCCTGTTAGTAGAAATTTTTTTTCCCAAAAGGGTTCCCCTTTGTCCTTTTTGTTGTTTCTTTGTCCAGGGTTTTGGGGTTGGGCCACTGTTTTTTGAATTTGAGGGGACCTTTATATTATGTCTATTTTTACTGTTTTTTTTTTATTTTTACATTATTTTTTTGAAAATTTTTTTTTTTCCCCCCTTTCCCCCCCTAAACCCCCCCTTTTTTCAAAATTTAAAGTTTAACCTTCCTTTGTTTTTTTTTGTAACTTTTTAAAAAAAAATTGTGTTTAACGGGTTTTTCCCTTTTTTTTAGTATAGCGATTTTAAATAAATATTTGCTAATTTATTTAGGAATGGATCAGAAAAGGGGGAATTATCTTTTTGGGGAGAGCACCTTTTTGGAAGGTGGGAAATTTGGGGAAATTGCCTTTTTTGTACTCAGGGGGAAAATTCTCCCCTTTTTCACAACGAGAAATTTGCAGTAGCGTTTACTTATTTCAATTAGTAGCAAAAATTTTTTAAAAAGTCTTTTAAACTATAAACCCCAAAACTGTTAAAAGGGTTTGTTACTTGCGATTAATCATTTTGGGAGTTTTATATGTTTAAGACTTTTAAAAAATTTTTTCACTAATTGAAATAAGTTCTGCTACTCTATTACTCATTGAACTAAAAGGGAAAGGGTTGGGGAGCCTCCACTAAGCAGTTGTATATGGTGCGTTATTTTTTTCATCCCAAGTAACTATCTTTGATATCACAAGGATTGGGGGAAGAGAGCGGGAAAGCTCAAGCGCCCTTATTAGTGTAAGAAATCTTCAATTTGCTTGAAATTCACCCAGTCTTGGAGAGCAAAAGGGATTCAACCCAAAGCAGTGTACTCATATATGGTTTTTAAAAATTCCCAACTTTATAGTGTGTAATTTAAAGAATTTAAATTTGTTATAAAAAAAGAATCCATATGTCAATAGTTAATTTTTTGGGGACCCCCAATCAAAAAAAGGGGGTATAGAGAAATTTAAATTTTTTAATTTAATAAAAAAAATAAAAAATTTTAACTAAAACAATGGTATGCAAATGAATGAAAAAAATTTTAAAAAAATAACTTAAATTTGTTGTGAAAGGGTGAGTAAGCAAGAAAAAGTTTTTAAACCACCCCCACATTTTCAGTGTACTTACCCCCTTTTTTTTTCCCCAAAAAAATAATATATCAAAAACAAATGTCTTCATAGTATTCCCCTATTTTTAAATTAAGGAGTTTAACCCCAAGCTGGCTTACTGCAGATCACCGCACCCAGCCCCCCCACTCGATCTGCTGATAACACTTTAGACACTGGGGTCGCGGCGTTAGCTGATGGGAGCGGTGCGCACCCTTCACCGTAATGAGGTGGGGATCGGAATCATGGCAGAAAATACCTCAAGCGGGTTCCACAGTCCAATGTAGTACGCCTATTAAAACAGGGAAAATCCTTTTTAAAACAGTAAAAAAAAAAAAAAAAAAAGCAAAAAAAAAAGTTTTCAGCTTTTCCACGTTTCGATTGGATTCAGGTCTGTACTGTGATTGGCCATTCAACCCGGTACGTTTATGTGTGAACCCTTCCATTGTAGATTTTGTTTTATGTTTGGGTCATTGTTTTTTTGGAAAGAAAAATCTCCGTCCCAGTTAAAGGGTCTTTTGCAGACTCCAAAGGTTTTCTTCCCAAGGGTCCTGTGTTTGACCCCATCCTCTTCCCATAAATTTTTAAACCATCTTCCGCCCCTGTGAAAAAAAGAGGGCCCCAAACCATTTTTGCCCCAACCCACCTGTTTGACAGGGGGTATGGTGTGTTCAGGGTGATGAACTGTTTTTGGTTTTTACACCAAACATATCGTTTTGCATTGTGGAAAAAAAGTTCGTTTTTTTGGTTTCATTGACCCCGAGCACCTTTTCCACATGTTTGGTGTCTCCCAGGGGGGCTTGTGGCAAACTGTAAACGAGATTTTTTTAGGGATATCTTTGAAAAATGGCTTTTTTTCTTGCCACCTTCCTAAAGGCCAATTTGCAGTGTAAACTGATTGTTTTCCTATGGACAGATTCCACCTCAGCTAAAGATCTCTGCATTTTTACCCAGAGGGTCTGGGCCTCTTGGTGCTTCTGTTTTTTATTTTTATTTTTATTTTTTTTTTTGGGCCCTTGGTTCCAGGCGCTGTACTTCAGGTTTCATACAAAATAGGTAAACAGTACAAGGTGAAAATTACTAACTAACAACTGGTACAGAAGGGAGGGGCCCTCCCTGAGGGGCTTACACTCAAAAAGGGAAAGTGGGAAGGAAAAGGTGGGGGAACATGGTTTGGGGAAATGTGTAGTGACAGCGGGTTATTTTTTGGTTTGAGGCAATCCTGAAGAGAGGGGTTTTTCAGGTGTTTTTTGAGGGGGTGAGAGTGGGGGAGAGTTGTGTGTTGGGGCAGTGAGTTCCAGAGTGTGGGTAAGCACGGGAGAAGTCTTGGAGGGGTTTGGGAGGACTGAAAAGGGGAGCAGAGAAAAAGGGTCCTGGAGGAGCGGAGGTTGCGTGAGGGGAGTATTGGAGATTAGAGCAGGTGTATGGAGGGGAGAGGTCATGGAGAGCTTGTAGGTCAAGGTTGCTAACTTGAATGGATTGTGGGCAATGGGAAGCCAGTGAAGGGATTGGCGGGGGAGTGGCAGAGGGTTTCGGGGTGAGGGGGGAATAGACGGGCAGAGAGTTAAGGATGGTTGGAGGGGAGGGGGTGCTGCTGGGGGGCCGCAGAGAAGGATGTTGCAATGTTAGGCGTGAGATAAAGGGGGCATGGACGAGAATTTTTTGTGCTTTCAAGTTAAGGAAGAACGGATAGGGAAGATATTTTTCAGGGGAGGCGGCAGGTGAGGGAGGTTTGGATGTGCTTTGAAGGGGAACAGATTGGGCCCAAGGGGTTTCCCAAGGCAGGGGGACTTGAAATGGGTGAGGAGGGTAGCCATGACTGTATAGAAGTCAGGGGGAGGGTGGAGTGGGGGGTGGAAAGATGAGAGTTCTTTTTCTCCATTTTTTAGCTTCAGGAGACGTGGGGGAGAAGTAGGAGGATATGGACGAAAGACAGTAGGGATCCGGGAGGTAGAGCGGTTAAATTTTTGGGCCCGGGGATGTAGAGTTTGGGGATCATCAGCATATAGGTGGGAATGAAAACCATGCGATGCTATTTGTTGACCCAGCCCAAAGTGTGATGAAAAGGTAGTGGGCCCAGGACAGACCCCTGGGGTACACCCCAGAGAGCGGGCAAGGGGGAGGGGGTGCGGAGTGAGAGACGCTGAATTTCCCATCAGTGAGGTGGAGGATATCAGGAAAGGGCCAAGTCCGGATGCCCGGGGGGAGAGGATTTGTAGAGGGGTGAGGGTCACAGTGTCAAAAGGGGAGGACAGGGTTGGGGGAGAAGCACAGAGTGTGGCGTGAGGCTTTGGGAGTTGCCCAGGTTTGGGGACTTTGGTTTAGGGGGTTTCTGGGTGGTGGGGGTCGGAAAAACCAGATTTCAGTGGGTCAAGGAAGAGTTGATGGATGATGAGGGAAATTGAAGATAGCGTTTTTGTTCGAGGAGTTTAGGGCGAAAGGAAGCAGTGAGATGGGGGGGATAGTTGGGGCAGTGAGGAGGGGCAAGAGTGGTTTTTAAGGTGGGTGTGATGGTGCATTTTTAAGGAGGAAGGGGAAGATGCCAGAGGTTAAGATAGGTTGACGGATGGGTAGGGGTGGGATGATAGAACACGAGGGTTGGGGTGAGGGGGTTTGGCAGTGGGCAAGATTACAGGTAGTGAGGGTTGGGGTTTGGACAGTAGAGTGGAAAGTTGCTGAGTGACAGTGGAGAAGGAAGTAGGGGGGGGAAAAGTGAGAGCAGGTGTAAGGGGGGATGTGGGGGGACTGCGGAATGAGACAGATGTAGGGGGCTGTGGGGTAAGCTTTGTCTAATGGGATTGACTTATTAAGAAAATAAAATGGCGAAGTCATCTGCTGGTGGAGAGATGGGGGAGGGGGTGCTGGGGGACGGAGGAGGCGTTTTTAAGGTTTTGAACAGTTGTCGGGGGTGGACGGGGGGATATGGGGTGGTGAAGTAGTCCTGTTTGGCTGATGAGGTGGATTTAAATTATGCAGTGATTTTTGTATGAGGTGAAGTCAGTGGTGGAGGGGGTTTTCTTCCAGCGGGGTTCAGCAATTCTGGAAGCTCGCCTCAGCTTTTTTGGGGGAGTCTGGTGCCAGGGTTGTTGTTTATTTTGCGTGTTCTGTTGTGTGTGAGAGGGGCGGCCCCTGTCAAGAGTGGAAGTATTGTGTTGTTTTAGAAGGGGTGGTATGTTGGGGGCAGTGAATGAGAAGTGGTTAGAGAGGGGGAGAAAAAAGTTCAGAGAGAAAGCCGGGGGGTTAAGGGGTTGTAGGTTTTTCCGGGGGAGCGTAATTTTGGGGGGGGGGGGGGGTTCGGTGGGGTTGGGGGAGAAAGGGGGCGGTTTTTTGGCAGAGATGGGTAAAGGAGAGATTGAGGTGTTTGAAAAAGGACAAAGGCGGGTTTAAGAGAGGTCCGGTGTGTTCCATCTTTATAGTGGCCCAGAGGTCCATGGGTGAGGCGAAGGAAGAGGAGAGTGACAGGAGGTTTTTTGTAGTGGAGGGGGGGGATCGATTGGGATGTTGAAACTCCCTTTTTAATGTGGGGATGTCAGTGGGGAGAAAGTGAAGGGCCAGGAAGCGAAGTGGGGCGAGGAAGGTGGTGCAGGGGCCCGGGGGACGATAAACAACAGCCCTTGGAGGTTGGAGGGGGATAGATGCGGACGGAAATGCACCTCGAAGGAGGGGGGTGAGGGAAGGGAGTGGTGGGGAAAGGGGACAAAAGAGCAGTACTACAGAAGAAACCGCACCTCCACCATGTTTATGCCAGGGGGGGGGGTGTGGGTAAATGAAACCCGCGTAAAAGAGTGCAGCAGGGGAGGTTTTGTCAGGGGTGTCAGCCAAATTTCTGTTAGTCCAAGGAAGGTTAGGTGGTGGGAGATTAAAGAGGGGCATGGTGAAAAGAATTGGGTTTCCTACAGAACGTGCATTTCCCGAGAGCCCAGCAGGGTATGGTGAGCGGGGGGGGTGGGGAATGGGCTTTATATTTAAGGGGGTTTTGGAAATTGGTGCTTCTCGGGGCCCGTGGTGGCAGGTGAAAAAGAGTGGGGGTGTGTTAGGGGGCCCCCCGGGTTGGGGGGTATGTCCCCGCGCAAGGGAAGGAGGGGAGTGTGAGAAGGTGTGTGGGGATAGAGCAAAAAGGGGGGGTTTTGGGAGGTTTTGCGAGAGGGTTTTAATGTGTGAAAGAGGGGGAAAAGAGGCGGTTTTGAGGGTAGGGTAGACGGGGAGATAGGAAGTCGTTTCCAATTTTGGGTGTGGAGGATAGACAAGGATTTTAGGAATGGGGGGAGTGTGATAGGGCATAGAAGGCTTTTGGGGTGTTAGAAAATAAAAAAGACTAACTTTTTTTTACCCTTGGTATTCCTGGTTCATTTTCTTCAATTTGGTAAATTCTGAAGTCAACTTATGGAATAGCACTTAATGGATATTGTCTATGGTTTTTCCCTCATGACCAGGTCAATCACTGACCTAACATTTGGCTCTTATATAGTACCCTATTTTTAAAATAAGCTTTCGGGTTTTAAAAAAAAAGAGGTTGGGGGGGTGGAGGAGTTATTTGAGGAAGGTTTTTTTGAAAAGTGGGGAAAAAGTAGGGTAGGGGCCCTCTTGTTAAAGTAGGGGGATGCAAAAAAAAGTTATTATAGCAGAATTTCTTCCCAATTACTTTTTTAAAAACAGCAAAAAAGCGGGGGGGTTTAAAAATTAAAAAGGGGAGAAGTTGTTGGGGGTGGGAGTCCCAAAAAGATTCAGCCCTTCTCCTTGTTTTAGAAAAAAGTTTAGGGGACCGCGGGGTTTGGTAGATTTGACAGTGGTCTGTTTCTCCTTCCATTTCATATGATCGCTTTGCACAGTACTTTTTTGGGAAATGTTTTAAATTTTGGGGGAAATATTTTGTACCCAAAATTTCCGGTTTTTAAATTTCTCCAAAACAGTACACTGACCTCCCCTGATGTGTTCCTTGGTTTCTTTTTTTGCTTTTGCGTTTTTTAAACAAAATTCCTGGCGGTGCATTTATACGGGGAAACTTGATTACAACAGGTGGTTTTATATTTTTTCATCTTCAGCCCTTTAGGAAAAACATTGGTTTCTTCAGGGGGCCCTCACGGAAAAATTTCTGGATTTGAGTTTGCTCCCACTAAAAGTAAAGGTGCTAAAAAATTTTTGCCCCCCCACTTTTCGTTTTTTTTTGCTTCTAAAATTTTTTTTAAAATACCCAAATTTAGTTTTGTTCCACTTCAAAAATTGGTGTCCCTTTTGTTGTTGTTCTTCAAAAAAAAAATTAAAATTTCATATCTTTATTTTTGGGAAGCCTAGAAAAGTGGAAAAAAGGGTTTAAAAAAGTTCGGGGGCCCCGAAAAACTTTCGAAAGGGGACTGAAAGGTTTAAATCCCAAATTTTTAGGGTGGGCCCAGGGGAAAGGGGGGAAAGTTGGGGTTTGGGGGCTGTTAATGTTTTTTGTAGTATATTTTTGTTTTTTTTGGTTATTTTTTTTTTTTCTTTTTTCCCCCCGGGTTTTTATTAGCCCCAGTTTGGGCAGAAACAGCTACTTGTCCTTACTGTAGAGTCGGGGGTTTCCCAATGGGGTCTTTCCCAGACAGTACCCCTGTCGGGGGCCCCCTAACAAAAAAAGGGGGCCACTGATATGTTAAAAAATGGGAAAAACTAGAAATGGGTGGGGCCCCCATTTGATTTGGCTGAATGGGGCCCCTAAAAAAGCTGATAGATGACGAGGGTACCCCTGGTAGATTTGGGTTAGAATCTGAAAAATTTAGGGCTTCAGGTTTAAAAACATGACCCCCAAAGGCAGGGAAACGGGGACCCCCGGCCCACTTTCAGCCCCATGGGGATATTCCCTTAAAATTAAAGGTTATTTATTTTTCGTGCATGCATGGAAAACAAGGCAGTTTTAGAAATGGGGGTTGTTCTTGCATAAAACACCAAGTTTCACTTTTTATACTCTTAGGGGTGTAGCCCCCTCCTTTGCAAGCAGTGACTATCTTATTTTTCCCTTAAAGTTTTGATATTTTCCCAAATTTTTCTTATGATTTAAAAGGATGTTCACACTCATCTGTGACCCTGTGATCCCGCAAGGCCCCCTTTGGGTTTTAAAAAATAACGGGGCTGAACTGCCCACATTCAATACGGGGACGGAAAAGACAGCAGGAAAATCATAGCTCTCTATTATGCACAATCCATTTTTCCTTGTTAAAAATCCCGGGGAAAGGGTTTTTTCGGCAAAACCATAAAAAAAACCCTTCGGAAAAAAAACCACCCCGGCATTTTTACAAAATGTAAAATCCAAAATTTAAATTTTTTCTGCCCTGCTTCCCGTTTTTTAAAGCTGTTACAAAAAAAACCAAGCAGAAAAAACGGCTTTAAAAAAAACTTTCTGTGGAGATTTCAAAAAGTTTTTACTTTTAAAAGTCTACGGGCCCTGTTTTCAGTTTTTTTTTTCACAGTTTTTAAAAAACAAAAAAAACCTAAAAATAACGCCCTGAAAAGCTGTGTTTGTGGAAAATTTGTTTTTGGCTAAAGAAAATGGCAGTGATAAAATAATGGTCGGTTTCCCGGGTTTAAAAGAATCTGATCAGTTTTTTTATAGTCTTTTAAATGGTTTTGGGGGAATTCTGTCCAGGGCGTAGCTAAGATCAGGGGGCGGGTGCAAACTGCTTCCCAGCGGAGCCAGCTCCTCGTGGGGGAGTGGGGGAAGGTGAGTACATTTTTTTTTCTCTTCAAAATCCAGGGGTTCTCCCCACAGTTGTATGTATACAGGGGTTTATATTTGGGGGGCTATTTTGGGTGTACTATAGTGGAGGAGGCTATTTGTAGGGGGCACTATTGTGGGAGGAGGCTATATGTGGGGGAGCTATAATTACATGGGCTTTTTATAGGGGGGGTGTGTACCTCCCCTAAAGGGGCAAATTTTTCAGGGGGCGTGTCCCTACGATGTAGATTCCTTTCTTAGAAAAACCTCTCTGTCTCCGGCCTTCAAAATAAAAAAGCACTTGTTCTATTCAAAAGATTAGAATGTTTTTATTATGGACGACAAATTTTTTTTAAAGGGTTTTATGGCGTGATCATCGGGGAAAAGGGTAGGCATATTACAACCAATCAAGATAAAGAAATTTGCATAAGTATAGGTTAAAACCCAATCGTGTTTTAAAGTAAAGATATCATTTAATTTATTAAAAAAAGACACCCCCCCATCTACCAAAAAATAAAATGAATTTCTCTGACATCTGTTTTGTTACCTAATCTAATAACCTTTAAAAAACGCGCTATGACCTGTTTTTCAAACCACGGCCTTCTGACTATCTCTAGCCAAATATTGAGCGGAACAGAACATGTCCCTTTTATCCTGTCAGAAATTCATATTAAACAAAGATTTAAGTTTGAAGAAGACAAGATGGATCCTAAATTAAAATGATTATCAAACTATCAAATTTATTAAAATTTTGTTTTTAAATTTTTTTCTCTGATAATTTTTTTAAAAATTTTAATTCCAATACTAGCACCCTGATGTTCATCAGAAGGGTGTTTTTTTTTGGTTACCCACGCATTTCAATGTTAAAATTTTATGCAAATTTTTCCTTTGGACCGTTTTTGGGGCCCCTTTTAAACTTTTTATGATATACCCCTACCTTTGATCAAATTCCCGTGATGAGGGGAAATAAAAAAAATTTGGGGTGATGTGGGGCTATTCCCCTGAACCACCAGAGTGCCATGAACCAATTGAGGGGGTTAACTGGAAATTTACCTCTGGGCCTCCCCTTTTCTTACCCTGAAAAAGTAAAAAAAACTTTTCTTTTAGTAGAACCCTTAAATCTTAATGGCACAAAAATCTGATCACTAATGTTGTCAATGATCCTTATATTCATTGTTTGTGTGGTTGGTTTTCCTGGAGTGCATGCATGAGTTTGGATTAAACTTGATCAAAGGTTTTGGGGTTATCCCCCTCTTCTTATTTTTTTTGCATGTCTTGGCAAAAAAAACCCCATGTGCCCCAAGGAAAAAAACCTTGTCTTTAAAAAAAAATGTGGACCCCCTAAAAATTAGTGAATGCATTGAAAAAAATAAAAAGTTTATTGTTGGGGAAAAACATTTTTGTAAAAAATATCCTTTTTTTTTTTTTGTGCAAAAATATTTTCTTAAGTGTCCAAATTATGGGAATGTACCCCAACTCTCGTTTTAGTGTGTTTTGCTTG